>JASDQU010883210.1:21902-34322 GCA_032191745.1 Picea mariana
TGATGGGTGTCGGGCTCTGCTCCTGCAAGCAATCCAGGGGTGACTTCCGACACTAACAGCAGGGGTAGAGAGTTAGAAAATTGATTGATGGTGGGGCCACCCACAACTTCATTGATGCAACACTTGTCAGTAGGAGACATATTTAGGTAGAGGAATTTGAGGGGTTCAATGTAGTGGTAGAAGATGCGTACAACATGACATGTACTCACATAATAAGGGGATTGGAGGTGACATTGGGAAACTATACGTTCATCGATGACTTGTATGTCGTAGATTTGGCAGACACCCATGTGGTATTAGGTGTCCAATGGATGTACTCCCTGGGTGATATCCACTTGAACTATGAGGACATGAGGATGGAGTTTAGGGACAAAGAAGGCCAACGAGTTATATTGAGAGGTATGTCGACATGAGTCCCCAGGATCGTGTCAAACAAACACATGGAGGATATTTTTAGACACAGGGATGTGGCTTGCACAACAAAGTGCTTAATCACCATGGAGAAGCCATCATAGGATCGCCAATGCTACCATGTGGACATCCAAGCATTGCTTGGGAAGCATGACAAAGTGTTTGGACCATTACCAGTAGGTAGAACACCTAACAAGGGATTTGAGCATGTCATTGAGTTAGAGGATGGGGTAAAGCCTGTGATCACCACACCATACATGCATCTGAAGAAGTTCAAGGATGAGATAGATAAGGATATAAAGGGGTTGCTTGAGATGGGGCACATCATGCCTAATTCTAGGCCCTTCGCTTCTTCAATGGTACTAGTGAAGAAGAAGGATGGCACGATGATGATGTGCATCGACTATAGGGTGTTGAACAATAAGACCATCGAGAACCGATACTCGATACCCAAGATTGACGAGTTGATAAATGAGTTGCATGGGGCGATGTATGTCTCGAAGATTGATCTTCAATCGAGGTACCATCAGATTTGGGTCAGAGAGGAGGACATACACAAAACAACATTTAGATGTCACTATGGGCACTATGAGTTTTTGGTAATGCCCTTCAAGTTGACTAATGCGCCATCTACCTTCTAGTCGTGTATGAACCATATCTTCAACAAGCAATTGAGGAAGTTCTTACCGGTGTTCTTCGATGATCTGAGGCATATAGATGCGATTCTCAACGTCACGGAGGAGTAATCATTGTTTTCCACGGAGGAAAAATGTGAGTTCGGTATGACCGAGATTCTCTATCTGGGACATGTGATTTGCGAGGAGGGAGTATAGGTGCACCAGGAGAAGATCCAAGCGATCTTAGATTGGTCCACACCCAGATCAGTTATAGAGCTGCAGGGGTTCTTCGAGTTGTGTAATTACTACAGGTGCTTTGTGAAAGGGTTTTCACAACTGGGTGCGCCATTGATAGATCTCACCGAGAAGGGTCGCATTTAGATGGTCAGAGGACGCACAAGTGACATTTCACAGGATGAAGAAGGTGACGAGTACTTGCCCAGTGTTAACACTTCCAAATTTCTCTCAGCCATTTGTGTTGGAGTGTGATGCATCTAGAGAGGGGATAAGAGAAGTGTTGATGCAAAATCGACACCCCATAACTTTCAAGAGTAGGAAGCTGAGAGAGATAGAGAGGATCTACCCCATCTATGATAAAGAGATGTTGGCCATCATGCATATATTGGCCAAGTTTAGACAGTCCCTGGTTGGGGGATGCTTTGTGGTGAGGACCGACCACAACAACTTGAAATATTTCTTGGACCAAAAGGACTTGAGAGAGAGGCAACATAAATGGGTGAGTAACGTGCAGGCGTATGACTTCGACATTGAGTATGAGAAGGGAAAGAAGAATGTAGTTGCTGACGCCCTTTCCAGGAGACCTGCAACCTTTTCCATGACAGAGATCTTCGCAGATTGGAAGTCTATTTTCTTAGTGCAATAATCCAAGAATACATTCGCCCGTGAGCTAATGGAGGGTACTATTCATGATGATAGGTATATAGTAGTGGATGATATCATGTACTACAAGGATATAATCTATCTTGTCCGTGAGCCCACACTCAAGGATAAGATTGTGAGGGTAGTACATGACGCTCCACTAGCAGGGCACTTAGGGTATATGAAGACTTGCAAGTAGGTGAGGGAGAGATTCTCTTGGAAAGGTCTCAAGGATGACATACTATGGTATGTGAGAGAGTGTATGACTTGTCAACAGAACAATTCGAAGTTGACACATCCCGCAGGGTTGCTTCAGTCCTCACCCATCCCAGAGCAGAAGTGGGAGAGCATATCCATGGACTTCATTACAGAGTTGCCAAAGGTACATGGAAGGTAATGTATCTACGCGGTGGTGGATAGATTAACCAAGTATGCACACTTCTTCGCCATTCCTTCAGAGTATAGCACATCTCAGGTGGCAGACATATTTTTCCAAGAGGTTTTCAAAATGCACGTGTGGTTTTTCTTCATATGAGATATAATCGATATATTATTACAATGATGAGTGTTCCATATATCAGGAACATATGGTGACCATCCATGAAAGGATGCATCCCTTGAATAATCAATAACTATTTATTATTATCATTTACTTATTATATATGATATTTAATAATCAATAATTATATTAGGCATAGAGGGGCTTCCATAGTGAAACATATTAGATATCATTTGCGACTAATACTCATGGATATGGGTCATAAATTAATGACTTACACTATGCAATTAATCCTGAAAATGATAAATAATTATATTATTAATTAATATTCTAAGAGAATGTCTTCTCGATGTTGTCCAAACATCAACACTCCCTCTCAATGAGGGAGACATTCTGCATCATGCCAAGCTTGTCTCTGAAGTATACAAACTTCACCCTAGAATCATGACACTTGTATGTCAGTCTTGGGAGATGTCTCTCTCCCGCCTGAACCGAGGAGAAACTTCTTCTGCAGCTCTCCCTTTTGAGACAATTGACTCTCTATGAGATGAGACTCACTCTGGGTCCGCATGTAATAACATATAACATATTGAGCCTTTATCATTCCTTGTCAAATCACCATGACTAGGACAAAGACCACACGATGATCTTTCACCACAAGTACACACCTGTGAGTGAATGTTAGCCTGATGCTAACCAACGCGTGGAAAGCACTTCAAGCACCTCTAGTCCATATTATTCCTTTTCATGATCAAGGGAGGACTATGTTTGGGCCCATTTACCACAAGTTCACCTTTATGATAAAAGTATCCTATCTCCCTTGGTCTGCATCCAAATCTAGGAGAAGTTTCGCCCGATGCTGAAACATCAACACTCCCTCTTAGCTAGGGAGGTATCTTTCCATAGTAGTACACAACTACTGTCCAGAGACACACAGTCTCCACCAGTGGTACACAACCATCATAGTAGCAAAAGGTTTTTCACACATGGCACTCCCATGTGGACTTCTAGAGGCTACACCCTCTAGAAACACTAGGGTCAACTCCCATAGTGTGTGACGTCAAGGGTCAACTCCCTTGACATGTCCTCATGTGATCTCCACATGGGACGTTGGGTTATAAGACCAAATACACTTATCCCTTCTCGAATAAGTGTCCTCACAGATCAACTCAACTCAATTCACAGAGGAGTACGATCTGGAGAATGTTTGTCACACATGGCACTCCCATGTGGAATTCTAGAGGCTACACCCTCTAGAAACANACTGGAGAATGTTTGTCACACATGGCACTCCCATGTGGAATTCTAGAGGCTACACCCTCTAGAAACACTAGGGTAAACTCCCATAGTGTGTGACGTCAAGGGTCAACTCCCTTGACATGTCCTCATGTGCTCTCCACAAGGGACGTTGGGCTATAAGCCCAAACACACTTATCCGTTCTCGGATAAATGTCCCTCTTATCCCTTCTCAGATAAGTGTCATCACAAATCAACTCAAATCAATCACAAAGGAGTACGATCTAGAGAATGTCTCAGGAAGCTGCAAACATCAACACTCCCTCTCAGCGAGGGACTAATTCTCTGCCACACCAAGTCTATCACATAAGTACTAAACTTCATCTTGGTTTGGTAAGAACATCAACAACTTGCTCATCTGTAGGAAGCTACAACACCAATACTTCCTTCCTTTGCACCATGTCTCGGATGTAATGGTACTTGATCTCAATGTGGTTTTGATTTCTCATGAAACCCTAGATTCTCTGAGATCTTCACGCAACTTTGGTTGCCATAATGAATAATGGTGGAATTTAACACATGTTCGAATAAATATGCAAGGAGCTTGTGAAGCCACACTACTTCACAGACTGACATACTTAATGCAATGTACTCTGCTTCTGCTATGCTCAAAGATACATAAGTTTGTTTCCTGCTAGACTAGGAAACCATGGAAGATCCCAAAGTAAAGCAACACCCGAAGGTGCTATTTCTGTCCACTGCGCTCCCTGCCCAATCAGAGTCAATATATTCTTTCCATATCATATGAATATTGGAAGTATATCTTAGACCATGTCCAACTGTGCCTCACAGGTATCTCAACACATGCTTCACAACAATCTAGTGTGTCTATCTTGGCTGACTCATAAACTGGCTAAGTGCACTCACTGCATAGCAAATATTTGGTCTATTGTTAACCAGATACATCAATGATCCAATCAACTGTTTGTACAGAGTCGGATCAATTTCTTCAGAATCGAAAAAATACACACTTAGTTTTTTCAGATTCGTCACCATTGGTGTAGCCACAGGCTTCAAGTTCAACATTCCAAACTTCTTCAATATCTCAACTATGTACTTCCCCTGACTCAAGAAGATCTCATCAGTTCTCTGCCACACCTTTAGTCCCAAGAAGTAGTGCATCATACCAAGGTCTTTCATCTCAAACTTAGAGGCCAACACATACTTGCATTCAACAATAAGGCTCTCTGTACCGGTGAGGAATAAATCATCAATGTAGAGGACAAAAATCAGGGACTCACCATTAACAGTCTTATAGTACAGGCTAGGATTGACAACACTTTTGCTGAAGCCCAAAAATCATCAGGTGTCCATCAATCCTTTCATGTCGAGCTCGAGGTGGTTGCTTGAGTCTATACAAGGCCATCTTCAACCTGCACACATGAGACTCCTTCTCATGTATCACAAAACCATCTAATTGATTGATGTATACTTCTTCCTCAATCTCTCCATTGAGAAAGGTTGTCTTTACATCCATCTGATGTACTCTCTAACCCATGGATGTTGCAGGGGAAATAATCATCCGGATATAAGTGTATCGAGCAACAGAGCAAATATCTCCTCATAATCTATTCCCTCCATCTGAGAGAATCCTCTAGCAACAAATCTCATTTTGTGCCTCTCGATGCTCTCGTCAACTGTGTGTTTGATCTTGTAAATCCATTTGGGATTCACTACAGACTTCCCCTCAGGTCTCGGAACAATATCCCACACATCATTCTTCATGATGTATTGATACTACTCCATCATGACATTTCTCCATACTGGATGACTAGTTACCTCCTCATAACGGGAAGGCTCAAAATGAATGATGTGGCTCATAGATGCAGCATAGCATGGATATATTTGATGTATCTTTCTCACTCGGAAGGTACCACGAGGAGATACATATCCTTCTACTTCCTGCAGAGTTTGACGAACCCATGTAGGTCTCTTCCGAACTACTACACTATCTCTCGGAACATCAACTGGAGCTACATGATAAACATGATCAATTGGATCAATTTGATCAATCTCCATGTGAGATCCTCTAGATCTCTTTAAAGGATACCTCCCCCTCAAAGGTAACATCTCTGCTCACCTCAATCTGTCTCTGACCAGGGATGTAGATCCGATATGCCTTCGAAGACTCATTGTACCCCACAAATGTACCCTTTCTGCCTGAAGGGTCTAGCTTGATCCTTTTTTCCTTGGGTACATGAATGTATACTGGACACCCAAATATCCTGACGTGTCCAACCTCAGGCTTCACTTCGCTGAAGGCCTCCTTGAGCATCATGTTCCTCAGTCTTATGAGGAATTTTGTTTTGAATATACACTGCAATCATGGATTCCTTTTCCCAGAGAAACACAGGTAAATGTTGATCATGCTAAGTCATCTTGGACCATACTTTATATATCGAGGTTCCCTCRTGAAACCAATATATCAGGAAGTTGAAAAACATCAACACTCCCTCTGGAGATGGAGGTGACTCCTCCTCCGTCTCTTCTCTCTCTGACACTGAGGGTAGCTCTTCCTCCTTCTCTAGAGGTAACTCAATCTCTGCTCCCTTTGGATGTAGTACCGCCTCCCTCTCTCAGAATGCCTCTACATACACTGGAACTGTTGCCATGCCTGCTTCCTCAACATCTCATGGCTCGACTCATGTACATGAATGTATACTGGACACCCAAATATCCTGAAGTGTCCAACCTCAGGCTTTACTTCGGTGAAGGCCTCCTTGAGCATCATGTTCCTCAAAGTATTATGAGGACTTATGTTTTGAACATACATTGCAGTCATGGATTCCTTTTCCCAGAGAAACATAGGTAAATATTGATCATGCTAAGTCATCTTGGACCATACTTGATAYATCGAGGTTCCCTCATGAAACCAATGTCTCAAGAAGCTGAAAAACATCGACACTCCCTCTGGAGATGGAGGTGACTCCTCCTTTATCTCAACTCTCTCTGACACTAAGGGTAGCTCTTCCTCCTTCTCTGGAGGTAACTCAATCTCTGCTCCCTCTGGATGTAGTACCGCCTCCCTCTCTCAGAATGCCTCTACATACACTGGAACTGTTTCCATGCCTGCTTCCTCAACATCTCATGGCTCGACTCATGTACTGGAACTGCTACACCTGCTCCCTCTGAGTCTCATAATATGTTTTCCTCCTCTACTAGATCTACCATAGTTGTGCTACAGGTAGTCTTGACTCGTTGTATCCATGATCATTGGAACTATCTCTGCTATCTGGCATGGTCCCGTCTTGGGAGGTACATTTCTCCTAGAGACTTCTTGTCTCTGAGCATCATGTCTGGCAATGTCTCTCCTTGATATCATGTTGGAAGGTCTTTCCCTCCATGTATTCTTCCTGCGACCGTCATTATGGCTCCTTCTTAGAGCTATTACATGTGACCTTCCCGGAACAAGAAACAAGAACAACAAAAAGTATCCTAGAGGAGATCAAATTATCTTGTGCACAACTATATACAATGACCCTCCAAATAATATGTCTTCTACTATGACCAACACACATCCATCATATACTCGATGTCATACGGCTACCAACACACATCGAGCATATACTCGATGTCATACGGATAACCATGTTGATTTTCTAGTGTTAAATTAAACAAACACAATTTTCCACAAGTGGTAATTACTTCCAATGATATACGATATTACTTTAGTAAACACTAGAACATCAGTAAGTAACTCAGAAAATTTCAACTTCTTAGTCTCTTCCTTAGATCACTTATCCCACGCGTGAGAGAGAAAAAATACGTGTGTCTATTGTTGTGTCTTTCAAGTGTCTTTTTCTAGTAATATTAGATTTATCCAAAAAAAATACGTGTGTCTATTGTTGTGTCTTTCAAGTGTCTTTTTATAGTAATATTAGATTGATCCAAAAAAGACACGTCTCTTTGAAAAATTAAATTTAAAATTAAAATCAATTTTCTTTCTTATAAATAGTTGGAGAATACCTTTGTAACTAACCAAAGATTAATTTGGTTATAATCCATCCACATAGCATTTGACTTTGTTAAATTGTTCCTCCATAATTCATGGGATTCTTTGCATAAATATAGGTAGAAGTAAATATGCATTACATTCCTCATATTTAGGTAATTAGACATTTTTACTAGAAATTACTGCCCACCATAATTTATGGAATTCTTTCTATAATTTAGGTAGGAGTAAAAAAGTAAATATGTTGTACATAGAGATTGTAACAACCCCATAAATTTAACACTCCCACCATTTTACTCTACTCTCATTTTCCTGGGCCCTCCTGTGAAGGAGTCAAGCTCAGTCTCACTCTGATACCATGTTGTTTTCCTTCATATGAGATATAATGGATATATTATTACAATAATGAGTGTTCCATATATAGGGAACATATGGTGACTATCCATGAAAGGATGAGCCCCTTGAATAATCAATAACTATTTATTATTATTATTTATTTATTATATATGATATTTAATAATCAATAATTATATTATTAATTATTATTCCAAGAGAATGTCTTCCCGATGTTGTCCAAACATCAACAACATGGTCTACCGAGACACATAGTGACTGAGACAACAGGTTTCTCAATGTATTTTGGCAGGAGATATTCAAGTTAATAGGGACAGAGTTGACACCTAGTACCAACTATCATCCTCAAACAGATGGGCAGACATAAATTATGAACAAGTGGGTTGAGGGATACCTGTGAAACTATGTGTCAGGACAACAGAGGGTGTGGATAAAGTGGTTGCACCTTGAGGAGCATAGTTACAATACCACTTATCACATGTCCATCGGGATGAGTCCATTTAGGGAATTGTATGGCTACTATGCCCCATCATTTTTGGATTTTTCAATTGGGGAGAGAAGGGCCCCCACTGCCAAAGATTTGTTGTAGGAGAGCCAGGACATATTGAGAGTCCTGGAGGAGAACTTGCAGGTCGCCCAGAATTAGCATAAGATGTATGCGGATAGGAACATGGTGGAGTGTAGTTTCAAGGTTGGGGACTTAGTATTTCTTAGGTTGAAACCTTAAAAACAATCCCCACTGAAGAAGAGTGGCACAGAGAAACTGAAGCCTCACTGAAGAAGAGTGGCACATAGAAACTGAAGCCTCACTTCTATGGACCATACAGGGTGATCGAGAGAGTTCGAGAGGTAGCTTATGAGTTAGAGTTGCCAGAGGGTAGCAATATTCACAATGTATTCCACGTATCTTGCCTCAAGAATACGTTGGGACAATAGGTCACCACTTCACCACTTGATGTTAGAGAGAGGAGATTGAGGATCAGAGTGATTCAGGAGCACCTAGTCAAATGGAAATATTTTCCCGCAGAGGACGCCACTTGGGAGGGGGAGTATATTTTACAACATCTTGGTTTGGAGTTGCTTGGGGACAAGCAATCTCGGGAAGGGAGGACTGTAGTGCCCCCCTCCACTTGATCGAGACACATGTATGATCTCCTTAGCCATTCCATGCAACCTAAATATTTATTTCATGAAAATACTGGCAATATCTATTGAATCGAAATTTGACTTGATGGGAATGAAGTGAGCAGACTCGCTCAATTTTTCCACCACTACCATGATGGTGTCATCCTGTTTGGTCGATTTTTGTAATCCTGTGATGAAATCCATGGAGATAGTTTCCCATTTCCATTCTGGAATTGGTAGAGGTTGCAATAGCCCTATTGGATGCCGGTGTTCTACCTTAACTTGTTGACATTCTAGATATTTAGCTAAGTAATCAGCTATGTCCTTTTTTAGTCCGGGCCAATAAAATAGTTACCCGGTGGCTATGATCATCTTCTGATAACTAGGATGACTAGTATATGGTATTTTGTGTAGTTCTTCCATCATGAACCTCTTCAAGTCGTCACAGTTCGGGATATACAACCTACCTTTGTAAGTTAGCAGGACTTCACTCAACAATTGATATCTTGCATACTTCAGTCCTATGGGATCTTGTTCTAATTACGATTTTACAGTCTAGAAAAATGCATATGTTTCTTGTGCACTCTTGACTGTCTCCCTGACATCCGTTTCACAGGTGCTTACAACTGCCAAGTGAATCACCTTCACACTTCTGCTAAGGGCATCATCCACCCTATTTTCTTTTCCTTTGATATATTTGATTTCAAAATCAAACTCACTAAGGAGAGCCATCCATCGAGCTTGTCTAGCATTAAGATTTGGTTGGTCAAAAAAATATCTCAACCCACAATGGTTTGTCATAAGCAAAAATATTCTACCCAAGAGGTAGTGTCTCCACATTTTTAAAGTATGCACTATGACAACCAATTCTAGATCATGGGTCGCATAATTGATTTCATGCTCATTCAATTTTTTAGATTCGTAGCAAATTACATGTTCTTGTTGCATAAGGATTCCTCCGACTCCTTCCTTGCAAGCATCTGGCATTTGTACACACAAGGAAGTCCTTGTTTGGATCTGCAATCTTCAGCACAGGTGCATTGGTTAGAAGGAATTTCAGTTCTTGAAATCTCTCTTCACATTCTGATGTCCAAAGGAATTTAACTCCTTTTTTTCGAAGGGAAGTGATTGGGAAACCAATATTGGAAAATCGTTTTATGAACCTCCTATAATATCATGCTAGGTCCATAAAGGATCTGATATCAGATACATCCTTTGGTGTAGGCCAATCCATAATGGCCTTGATCTTGTCAGGATCAACTGCCACCCCTTCTTCAGAAATAACATGGCCTAAGTAATGGACTTAATTTTGGAAAAAGTCACACTTATTGAACTTAGCATATAGTTGACGTTCCCTTAGTACTTGAAGCACTAGATTAATATTTTCTTCATGCTCTTCCCTACTCTTAGAATAGATTATAATATCATCAATGAAAACCAATACAAATGTGTCTAAAAATTTACTGAGTACATTATTCATTAAGCACATAAAAGTGGTTGGTGCATTGGTTAGCCCAAATGGCACCACCACAAATTCATAGTGAACATACTTGGTCCTAAAGGATGTTTTGTGGATGTCTTCATCCTTAATTCAGACTTGATGGTATCCATACCTCAAGTCAATTTTGGAGAAAATTGTAGTACCCCTTAGTTGGTCAAATAAGTCATCGATCCTTGGCAAGGGATACTTATTCTTTATGGTCATCTTATTGAGTTTCCTATAGTCTATGCACAACCTAAGTGTGCCATCCTTCTTTTTCAAAAACAATATTGGTGTTTTCCATGGAGACACACTAGGTCGGATGTAGCCTTTATCAATCATTTCGTTTAGTTGTAGTTTGAGCTCAACTAGCTTTGGTGTACTCATTCTATAGGGTGTTCTAGACACTGGCACTGCTCCTGGTGCAAGTTCTATTGAGAAGTTAATATCTATTATTGGAGGTAGACCTGGTACCTCTTCTGGAAACACATCTCTATACTCTCTTAATATGGAATGGTTCTCTAGGCTTGGTTTGTTGTCCTAAACAGAGTCCAACACTTGTATTGCATATAAAGGGCATCGTTTTTTGCAATACTTCTTCACTTGAAGGGATAATATTTGTCTCACTGAGACATGATTTCAAATCCCTTGTAGGGTTACCTTTCTCTCTTCTTCATTTTCACACTCCAAAGTTTTATCATGACAGTTYGACTTGGTTTTATGAGAAGCCAACCAATCCATGCCTATCAACAGGTCATAAGATCCTACAGGGAGTATGCTTAAATTTGTTTGGGTGGTTAATCCACTCATAATGAATTGGCATGCTGGTATGACCTCTGTTACTTTTCTTTTGGTTCCARTGGCTAGTTTTATTATCCATGATTTAACATGTTTAACTTGTTGCATTTTACATTTCTAAACAATTTGAGGGGCAACATAACTCAAATTAGAACTAGGGTCAATTAAAATGGAAACTAGATGGTTGGCAATCATACCTTCCATCTCCACCAATGAAGCTTGGTGGTTGGMTTGTCTATTGTCCAAGGCTGCATAAATATGTGGCATGCTCCTAGCCACATCAATGACTATGGTAGCCTCTTGGATGTTGTAGACCATCCTATTGTTCTGTTTCCTATATGGGCAATCTCTCAGTAGATGTTCTTCTCCACAACCCCAACATTTCAAGGGTTCTCTCTTTGTGTTATCGACCTTACCTATGGATGCTCCAAAGGGTTTATTTCTAGTCTAAGAGAGGAAATTTTGTTGCTGTACACTTTTAGTAGGAAGGATCATCTTAGAACCTTTCCCATAACTCTTGAATATTGAGGGTTTAAACCCCTTTTTCTTGAATCCCGAACTACTTTTCTTTTTCCAGTCCTTGTGGGGTTATGTCTTGTTCTTGAACTACTCATAGCAATACCTTCGTTCCGGATAGTGTCCTCTAAGTTCTTTGGTTCATCAAATTCAATCATGTCCCGGAAGGACTGAGGCAATCCACTAATAAATCGTTGCATCTTTACATTTTCATCTTTGATGTAGGGCACATACATTATTAGATCAAGGAATTTATTGATATTTTCCTCTATTGTGAGTTGTCCCAACTTGAGTCCATAGAACTCATTGGTCTTCCCATCAAAGTATTTCTCTGACAGATACTTCTTCTTGAAGTATTTCTCAAATTGTTTCCATGACAAGTCCTTCTCATGGATTCCTTTCACATTTCTAAGGTCTTTCCACCAAATGGAGTCCTTTCCATTCAGGTTGAAAACGACTATTCGAACCTTTAAATTTTCAGAGTAGTCATGGA
>JASDQU010883211.1:5103-22739 GCA_032191745.1 Picea mariana
ATCTCGTGGTGTGATCCTTCAAGAAGTGCGCATCCACCTGGAGGCATTCTCTTGATTGGGTCTTGAGTGATTTGCGTCTCTTGGCCATTGAAAAGCAGTCCAACGGAGCTCTATCTGTTGTGAGCATGCTTGGCTTCATGTGTTGATTTCTTTATCTTATGTATCTTTAATTCCTACACATGCAAGCAAACTTGTGAGTATATTGTATATCTTGTATCTAGTCTTAATCTGTATATCTGATTTATTTTTTTGTATCTAATTGTATCTGTCTTATTGTAATACTGTGTAACTTATCTTGTAATGAACATTCCCCCTAACTTAGTTGACCCCATTGCCCAATCTTAGGCACTAGTCTTAGTTGCCCTAGGAAAGGGTCTGACTCTCATACTTAGGTAGTTGCATCTTGCATTTGGTGATTGACATCTTAGGCTAGATCCCCCCTTACCTTTTAACCAATTAAAACCAACTCCTAGAACATTAAATATTAATCTCATCTAGTAACTAGGGTCTACTCCCCTTGGCTTCCCTAGGAGTTAGCCTAGACGGAAGAGGTTCAGGTCAAAGTGACAGCGTGGACTTTGAACCTAGGCATTGTGCCTCTGAGGACACACTAAGTGAGTAGGAATTAGCTCACGTTTGCAAGTGTGTATAAGGACGGCAACAGGTTGGATGAGCGGGAAGTAAGATGAAAAAGTGGTAATATGACAGGAGTGGGTGATGACTTTTCAGAAATCCCCCTAGTGGAAACTCAAAACCTATGGGCATAGGCTTACTAGGGCATGTTGTCCTTCGCCCCAGACATGGTCAAGTGGATAAGTATAAGATCCAAGCATTTGTTAGAAGCAAAAGGAATTAAATGCACATATTCAAAGGTTTTGAGGATCAGAGTGACACATACCATGATACCCGGACTCATTACCTCATGGAGCAAGATCCATCTCTGCTACAGGACCATGCCGAAGGTGATGGATGCTACTGCTGCTGACAAAGTGGAGGCATTGAAAGGAAGAAAAGATGGGCCCTCCAAGGCCATGCTCAAGTCGATCTGGCTCTTGGTACTCCATGTCTAGGACCTATGGGCCTCGAGACATAATTTCCTTAGTTATCCGTAAAAGTAGGGGATAACATGCCCCTGAAGGCCCTTGATGTCATCATTCAGAGCCTTGATGTCACCTAGTTATGGTGTCCAACTTGAGGACAGTTTGGGTTGGCACGTGTGGCAGTTCCTGAGGGGTTTTGAGCCCCAACATTTCACTTGGAGGGATAGCGTTCCAGCAGAGAGGCTAACATCACCCTAATAAGATAAAATTAGGGTTTTATTGGATAATTTTGTGTAAAATTGGATTTTTTGATGTAAACTGGCCATGTCATCCTTTTTGACCTAATTTTGTAATTAAAGGTCATTTTCACTATATAAATAGGGGATTTTCCCCTTTGTATTTTTTCATCATCTTTCACTCACACAAGTGAGGTCTGAAATTTGCACCCTACTTAAGGGTTATTATCTGAAATTTTAGACGCACTTCTTGGAGGAGGCTAAATTTGGTGTTTCTTGGCATTTTTCTTCTGTGAAAAATCTTCAACTAGGCTTATTGCTAGATTATTCTTGGTGGATGTAAGTGAATTTCTGCAATCCTTCTTTGCTTTGAATGGTTATGGTATATTTATTTGCATTATTCCAAGATTATGAAATTGCTAGTTTAAAACCCTAGGAGAACAAGCACATGTTATTGTCCTTGTCTTAACAATTTTTCACCAAGTAGATTTGTGCTAGAAACCCTAGCTTTGAAGCATTGTACTAGAGCCCTGCCATTGCAACACTCTAGTATCATTTGCTTCATCAAGCCATTAATTGTTTCAAGCTTGAGCTAAAGAAGAAGGAAAACCGCTAGGGCCTAGGGTTACCTACTTCCTAGTAGCCGTTTTCCTTCTAAGGCTTGTTGATTGAGGCCTTCGGTTACCAACACCTCAATCATCATCCTTCTTGGTCCTTAGCTCTTACATTATAATTTATTTCCTTCAAGTTTTGCTGCTGCAAGTGACTCTATTAGCCCTAAAAGGAACTGATTTAGACCTTAAATTTGTTTAATTGACTCTGCGTTTTTTAATTGTTTGCCTACATCTTGGTGAGTGTTTGGCTAAGCCAACCCCCAAAACGGTAAGGCTAGGAAGTAGCATTAATTTTCTGCAATTTATTTATTATTTGTTTGCCCCACTCCTCATTAGGACAAGGTTGAGAGGCTAGGCTTACTTTCAAGTTTTAGTTTTAATTTTTTGCGCCCACTTGTGCACAAAACCGGAAGGCTTTGTCCTCCATCTTGTGCACTTGCTTGAGGTTGTTTAGTTTAGTTTCCTTTCAAGCATTTTTAATTTATCATTGTTTGCCTACACCTTGGAGTGTGCTTGGCCTAGCGAACCCCCAAAATCGTAAGGCTAGATTAGCGCATGGTTTTGCTTTCTTTCACATGCTTTATGGTCTAGTAATAATCATGTGCTAGTTTAGGCCCATGGAGGCATAATGGTTTAATTTGCCCATCTTGCTTTCCCTTATTCATTGCAAGTAATCTTTACTTTGAGTACGTAGCTATTTCAAGTTATTTCATTCAAGTAATTGAATTTCTTGCAAGTCATTTACTCTTCAAGTACTTTGCTTTATGGTTTAATCTTTACAAGTACTTTTACTTTTATGTCTTGCACTCTTGCATATTCTTGTGGTTAAGTTCAAGCTTTTCTATTTCTTACAACTTACTTGTAGTACTTTACATTTCAAGTGCATTTTTCAAGTAATTTTATTTTGCAAGCACACTCTACACAAACACTACATTTGCAATCACCTTAACTTAATCTAATCTAACTTAAACTAACTCAATTTACCTTAGTCTCATAGTGCCTAAAATCAACCTAGTTTAATAGGTCACCATTTACTGTCTCAACTTTTCCAACAATAAGGGGATTTAAGGAAGAAACAAGGGGTGCTAGATCGGGGACGATCTCACGACGCTTGGCGTCCTCCCTGTGGAGTACTTCTATTCCTGGATTGACCTGTGGAACTAGGGTGTGGCCTTGTTTGCCTCACTTATTGAGCACCCAACAATTCTTTTGGTACAAGCGGGGGGAGTTCTTGGGTTGTCACTTAGTCTAGGATTCACTTCTAACATAACAACCTAATTAATCCTAAAATCAATCCACTTGACCTTGGGCAATCTATTTGGGTACATCTTATGTGGTTTATGCTTAATTTCACATTGCAAGCACTTTAATTTTACATCTTTCATGCAAGTTACTTTAAGCATTTGTGGATTGGACTAAGTGATTTATAAGTTGCGCTTTAGCCCTTGGAGGGCTTTTTCCACGCTTTAATTTTGAGTTTAAGTTATCTTTTGATGTGATTGATCTCCATCCTTGAAGTTGCGCATCCTTTGGAGGCTTCTTCATTGTTTGGAGCTTGTGGTTGTGTATGCCATTGAAGGCTTCCCCTTGAGTTGCGCATCCCTTGGAGGCACTCTTGTTTGGGATAGATGGCTTATGTGTTATGGTTGCATCTTCGTTTGAGCAATATCTCATTTACTTGCACATTCAAGTCATTTACAAGTTAGTTGCTTGGTTAGTTGTTTTGCTTGTATAATTTGTATATCTTGTATCTTCATTGTTGTATCATTTAGTTTTATTGTAACTTTGTAGATAGTTATTTCTTTCATTTATTTGTATCTAGCTTTCTTTTGTAACTCTTGTATCAAGTATTCTTTTGTAATCTTTGTAAAACGAAACTCCCTTAAACATAGTTGACTCCTTGCCCAATCTTAGGCACTAGTTTTAGTAGACTTAGGGAAAGGACTTCTTTTGCATATCTAATTTTGCACTTTGCATTGTTGCTTTTGCATATAGGCTAGATCCCACAAACCTTTAATCAACTAAAATTAACTCTTAATTTCACATAGTAACTAGGGTCTACCCCCCTTGGCTTCCCTAGGAGTAAGCCTAGACGGAAGAGGTTCAAGTCGAGGTGATAGTGGGCTTTGAACCTAGGCATTGTGCCTCCAAGGACACACTAAGTGGGTTGGACTTAGCCCACGTTTGCAAGTGTGTATAAGGACGGAAACACAGCTGAAGGTGGATTGTACAACATTTATTGCTAACCGTACAGCTGGGTTAAGGCTTAGAAATCGAGGCAGCCTTACTGTTGATGTTTGGCACGATTTTTTAGGTGTTTTGGTTGAGAGAAAAACGTACAATAGAGTACTGTACCATACAGTCAATTTTGGGAATGCAAATCAAGGTTGTCTGCTGGTTTTTCTGTTGTATCAGTCCAAACAGTTGCACAGTGTTGAGATTTGGTAGCTTGGAGGTACTTTTGCATTGGAAGCGCTCAGCATGCGGAAGTGACCAAGCAAATTTTCTTTTAGTGACTTTATAATTATAAAGTGACTTTATAAAGTGATTTTATAAAGTTGGGTCTTTTTATTTTTTAATGTAAAAGTGACTTTATGATGTTTTGAGTCACTTTAATGACTTAAGTAACCTCAACAAATGATTAAGTCGTGACCGTTGATCTCATGAGGACAAGATCTAATCTTGATCGTCAATCTCATTGGAAGACCAAGGGTTATGGCAGTTACATTTAAAAAATTGATAAAAGCAGCTCATTAGGAGAGGAGGGCACACACTTTGAGGAGAGAGTTGTGGAAGGTGAAGGGTCACTCATCCCAAGAGACTTTTTGAGCGTGGAGAAAGGAGAAGGACAGAAAGCAAGGGAGGCGCATCTTTCAGGAGAGGAAGAGGGCATGCATCCCAAGACAGTTGCAGATATAGAACAGGACCATACAACAGTGAAAGGAATCTGTACTGTACGGATTTGTTAGAGGAACATAAGAGGTATGCACTGAAATCGAGGCTCTGCTTTCAAGGCAAATTGCTGAGTTATATCTAAGTTTTCCTTTACTGTTGATACTGAAATTTGTGCCCACTGTTCAAAGAATGTTATTGCTGAAGTACAGGCTGTACAGTTCAGCTTTATAACAGAAATATCATGCAGTTTTATAGGCTGAAACTTGGCACGGATTTCTAGAATCTTTGGCACAGTTTTTTGAGTGTAGAAGAGGCACATTTTCTGAGTTGGGTTCTGTTATATCATTGCTGTAAATGACAGCTGTAATCTCAGTATCTTTCTCTGGAGCTTTATAAAGAATCCTCCTCAATTTGTCACAATTTTCTGTGTTATTCTTCTTGGGGTTTTACCCATATTTTTCATGGTGCATAATGGGTATTTTGTCCACTGTTAGTATATGATTCAGCTGCAGATTTAGTTTCAGAACTATATTGTTTAGTGTTTCTGCTCATTAAGTGCAGCTAGTAATGGTTTTCATGCTTGACTGTTGAGACTTAATTGGATGCTGAAATCTGGGTATGATATAGTGAATTTCTGAACTAATTTTAACACAGAAAATGAAGAGATTGGCATGCATCCCAAGGATATTTTAGCATTAAATATAGTACCGTACAGCCGCTGAAGGTGTGTCATACAGCATTTATTGCTGGCCGTACAGCTGGGTTAAGGCTCAGAAATCAAGGCAGCCTTACTGTTGATGTTTTGCACGATTTTTGAGGTGTTTTGACAGAGAAAAACGTACAGCAGAGTACTGTACCATACAATCAGTTCTGGGAATGCAAATCGAGGTTCTGCTGGTTTTTCTGTTGTATCAGTCTGTACAGTTGCACAGAAAACGAGACAGCAAAGCTTGGCACATAAACCGAGGTGTTGTTGGACTGATTTTGTGAGACAAGTGTTGTGTATTTAATGCTGATATAAATTTCTGTTGTAAACTC
Organism: Picea mariana; assembly: GCA_032191745.1. Taxonomy (NCBI): domain Eukaryota; kingdom Viridiplantae; phylum Streptophyta; class Pinopsida; order Pinales; family Pinaceae; genus Picea; species Picea mariana. The sequence continues at coordinate 10,927 of JASDQU010883211.1, forward strand.
AGAATTTTCCCTTGAGCTCAATAAGAAGAATCTCTTTGACTGGTTTTCCCCTTGTTGGTTTTTCCAAGGGCATTGCCCAGAATTTTATGTGTCAAATGTGGTGAATGTTTCTTCTGTTCATTGATATTTCCGCTGCTATATTTTCAGATTGCTTAGTCACTCGTATTTCTACTCATAGTTCCAGTAAATTGCATGTGGTTCCATTGCTTTATTGGTGAATAACTATAAGAGGTTGAAATCTATTATTGACTAAGTGTTTGAGGTCAGATTTTTAACAACAATGGTGTAGCCAATAAAAACGTAGAGTACCTCCCAAGGAGGTAACATGCCCCACTTAAAAATTTTTGTTTTTAAAGTAAAAGAAGCCAAAATATGAGAAAAACAGGTGGGCCCCTCCAAAACCCTAATCCGCCATTTGCCTAACACTCATGCACTCAAAACACAAAAGAAACCTCTCAGTTTTGCTTGGCTTGATGATGCTGAATCAGCTATGTTTTTCAATGTTGTTAGAATTTTCTATTTTGGTATTGGAAATGCTATTAAGCAATTTTTTAATGTAATCTCACATTATACATATGTACTTGGTTCAAGACTTAAGATACGAAACCTATTGATGTCAATTTCATTTTTCAAATGATAAGGATCAAGTTTACAGTTCAGTGTTTTTCTAATCATTGTATGATTGTTTAATCAATCAATGTTGAATGAGAATTATGAATTTGTTAATAGATATCATGACCATGCATGTTTTTGTTGTCACTTGCTGAAACCGATATTATGAACATTGTTAATTTACAGAAATTCTAGTGATATTTTTAAAATAAATTATTTTTTATAATCTTTTCTCTCACACACACATATATCCCTTATGAACCCAAGTCCCTTGTTTCAAAAAGTTTCGTCCCCATCCCAAACCAAGTACCTTGTCAACTGAGCTTTGTGTAACTTCAGCATGAATAGCCAAACCTTCACTGGACAAAATTTTCTAGTCATGCAATTTTTAACATCTATAATTGTTCGGGAATATAAAATACTGGTCAACGTAGAATTGATCAATCAATATTTCATTGATTAACAGGTACTTTTCAATGATACAATATTCCATAATATACATTACGGTCGATTGACAGCAACCGAAGAGGAGGTTTGTCTAAAGAAGTTTACTAATTCTCTTATGTTGTTTTTGTTATTTTGTTATAAAATTTCATTACGGCAAGACTGACTGTTTACCAACTTTCCAGGTATATGATGCTGCTCGTCATGCAGCAATACATGATACAATTTTACGGTTTCCTGATCAATACCAAACTCGTGTAGGAGAAAGAGGGCTTAAGGTGTGGGAAGCTGGAACTTGAGCTTATTAACTTCATTTCCATCGGTTTCTTAATTAGAAAATGCTTACCTTTTACGTCATTGTCTATGAATCTGAGAATGTTCATGGCAAAGCTTAATGCAGTTTCTTAATTAAAAAAATAATTTTAATAAATCGGGAATTTCATTTTCCTTTGGTAAATATCAGGCTTCCCTAGACTTCGAGCAAAAAATTACATTATAGGCATGCTGCTATGCTCCCCAAAACAATTATTCTGAAGAAGAACACAGAACTAAAAACAACTACAAGAAATTTAGTTATTTGTTTGAGTGTGATAGTACTTTATCTTCTTTTTGAAAGCCAATAAAGGTAGTAAAATGGTTTTGTCCCATCTTATTTTCATAAAAAAGGGGAATTCTTCCTTGTATTGAAACCCTTGCTGATATTGGGACAGATTGTTTATGTGTGCTAGTTAAACTCTCATCAATTTTAGCTATATATATGGCAAATTGTAATGATTGATTTATCATTTTCCTATCAGAAATCCTCTTCACTTTCTTTCATTGCATTTGTATCATTGATAATGGGCATCATGCGATAAGCCTACAATTCCTTGTTTTTCAGTTGAGTGGAGGGGAGAAGCAGCGGGTGGCACTAGCTCGGGCATTTTTGAAGTCTCCCCCTATTTTGTAAGTGGCATATCAATTTATACCAGGATTGATCAAATTTGATAATACAGTCTTCTTGAAAGGTTGAATGTGTTTTTCCTCCGATAGATGGTTTGGTAGTATTGGTTTGCAAGTATATCCTTTTAATATGTTGAAAAAAGTACCCATGTGTTATTCGAATGTGTTATTCGATTGGTATTTTTGTAAATCTGATTTTGTTTGTTTTTGGTGGCTTTCAAAGCTTATGTGATGAAGCCACTAGTGCACTGGACAGCACAACTGAAGCTGAAATTTTGTCAGCATTGAAGTCCCTAGCAAATGACCGAACTTCAATCTTCATCGCCCACCGTCTTACAACTGCAATGCAATGTGATGAGGTCAGTCACATGGTGATTTCATCTCATGTTTTAGATGTTCAACTGCATCCTTGCTTTTGCCAGAGTAGATATATTTAACATGAATTCTTTTCTTGAGAACTAGTAAATAATATTTTCATTTATAATATCAGATCATTGTTCTGGAGAACGGAAGATTGGTTGAACAAGGAAACCATGAAACTCTTTTGTTAAAAGCTGGACGTTATGCCCAACTTTGGGGGCAGCAAAATAATGCTGAAGGAAATGAACAAATAAATGAGTCAACGGCAGCAGATTCTCGGGATTAGGCAATTTTGATTCATTCAATTGATTGTATACTTTATAGTTAGCTAAGCATATTTTTTTATTCTGTGGACTTACCAGAATTAGGTTTTCTCATGGTTACTGGGTAGGTTTTTTTTCTATGGTTTAGCCATGGTATTACGTTTTATTTATTTTTGAATTTTCTCATAAATGGGTCCCCTTTAAATTAGGAGGGGATCTTCATTACCACCTGAAAACATACTCACATATTTATTAGGTGTTACTTGTATAAGTAGAAAGCTTCCCATTGTCTTTTTGATAGACAAAAAGTCATTGCACTGGCTTGTGTTGGAATATAACAATGGCAGTAAGAAGGAAGTTTATGTATCATATTTTGCCTCTTCCTCTGATAAGTCTGAAACAGCAAAAATCTGCAATCGACAACAAGACTTTTTTGACAGAATGAGCAATGTCATTCTAATTAGTGCACATTTGAAGTTTCCAGTTTGCTGTATAAGCCAGAAGCTCTTTGACAAATATCTTACTGACAGCACATTCAGTGTCAGAGTATGAGTATCATCACCAATTAAAACTGAATGTCCAACAATAATTCCCAGTAACAACTTACAGTCTATAAGAGCTTTCATTAAGTTTATAAATATTTTTTAGCAAAAGAAGTGATGTTCCTATAATTGTGAGTGTTATCATAATAAAGTATAGGCATCATATACATGAGAAATATGTAGAACCAAAGGATCCTGTTATTGCACAGATTGTAGGTTGGGCAAAGCCCGGCCCAATTTACAAAAGTGATACAACTATGGGAGTAACTACTCACTGTCACCTTAGATAGATACTCCCCCCGCTTTAGTGATGATAAGTCACCACAAGGGGGGAATCCCGGTGACCCTAGGGGGATTGAGATGAAAAGTGGTAGAATGACCAATGAAACCCCTATAGGTCAAGTTTGGAAGTGGAAAGAGACTTGGAAACAAATCTTGTTGATGATGAGACATTTCCAAAGTGTTTTGTACCTGCAAGATAATGTCAAACCTGCCCGAGACAAGACAATTAATTTAAATACAAGCCAAGTATTTAATGGGACAAGCAAGTGAAGCTTGCTGTCCTAATATTGCAGCAGTAACATATATATATATATAGATCAGCAATGGAAAAAGTTGTTAACTGCAGAATTAACCATCAAAAGCATCAAATATTTATTGGATGATCAAGTACTAAACATATAGATAAGTTCCCAATACTTAAGCACAAGCTTTGATGATGAAATAGGGTTTCTAAATGAAGTTATCAGCAAAGTATTAGGGAAGCTTTATGGCTGTAGAAAATGATTGCTACAGAAGCAATATCTATCCACCAAAATCAACAAACAATCCAGCCAAAAGATAGCCGATGACAAGTAGAATTGATATGGCAGCTTGTAAGCAAATTTCAATGGTAAATTAGTTGGTAAAGAAAGAGTTTAAGAGTGTTTTTCTACACCCCTAATGGTAGTAGCATTAAATTAATTGTAACAAGAGAATCACAAGGCCAAGCTAGACGTGCCCTGGTGGCTCAAGCAAGCTTGTGGCACTAAGAAAAGGTTTCAATTTGAACAAATGCAATATCTCCAAAAATCACGTATTTCAATGCAATGATTTTATTTCTCCAATGCAAGTAGATGAGTGCCTAGTCTATTGGGTTATGAAGTCTTGGATGTACGAGTTAGACTTACTACTTCTCTAGGGGTGTAAGCCCTTTTACTCCCTAGAGCAAGCAAATCCAACAAGGTAAATCTAGGAGGGTGTAAGCCCTTATACTCCTAGCAACCTTGAAAAAATGACTTATCCAACAACATTTATGATATACTTGGTTGAGGGTGTATGCCCTTATACTCCTCCAAGGGTTAGAGAAAGAATAGCTATGAAATAAGAAGAAATTACCAATAATATTCAGAAAATTCCTTACCAATTCCAATAGAAAGTAAGCAAAACCCTTGCCTACCAAGAAATATCGATCAACATGCAAGAAACAAGTCTCCAAGAAGGTAGCACACCACTTTAGCTCCACAATAGACAAGTATTAGCATCCATAAGATTTTCACAAGAGAGAGATAGACCAAATGCCCAAAAAGGGCGCAAATTTCAGCCAAATATGTAATTCTCAAGTGAGAGAGTTATGAGCCAAAGAAATGTCTTAGGTCTCTTTTTATACAAGACCTTCTAAAATAGTTTGTCCACATATTTTAGGGTAAAACACAAATTAAGGAGGTCAACCTCCTAATTTGCCCCTTTACAAAATAAAATTTGATTTTTACATTAAAAAAACCCCTAGATGATGATGGGATGCCCCCTAGGGGAGAGGTTTTGGCATAAAGGGAAAATCATTGAGCTTCTTGAGGGAGACGTTGGGCCTCCAAAGGCCATTCCTTCATGCACTGTGGTCTTCCTGTGAATCCACTAAAACCTAGCAAGATGAACTGAAAAACTTCAATACTTTAATACCCAAAAAAGGTATTCACCATATAAAAAATTGAATGATGTTATTTTGCAGCTACAACTAGGTTTCTTCACAAAAATAAAATCGCATTGTTATCCCCCACTTTTAGGGATAACTAGTAGATCATGTCTCGAGGCCCACAGGTCCTAGACATGGAGTATCGAGAGCAGGATTGACTTTAGCATGGCCCTGGAGGGCCCGCCTTTTCTTTCTTCCAGCATCTTTATCTTGTTAGCAACAACAACATCCATCACCATCGGCTTGGTCCCGTGTCAGAGATGGTTCTTACTCCATGAGGTAATTAGTCCAGGTATCATGGTATGTGTCATTTTGATCATCAAAACCTTTGAATATGTGCATCTGATTCCTTTTATTTCTAACGACTGCTTGGATCTTACACTTGCCCACTTGACCATGTTTGGGGGGATTGACAGGGTGCCCTAGCAAGCCTGTGTCTGTAGGTTTTGGTTTACCATTGGGGGAATTTTTGAAAAGCCATCCTCCGCTTCTGTCACAGTACCACCTTTTCATCTTGTTTCCCGCTCACTTATCCCATTCCATTTGTCCGGGCATTGGGTTGACTTACTTTCAGGACTACACCTTATCACATGGGAAGAAGGGGCTAAAGGCCCATAAGGTAAAAGCAAGTTGGTAAACGATAAAAGCCTAAGAATAAAACCTCGAGATGTTTCGCCCAGGGATCCTCGAGAAAGCAATAAAAGGCTTCTCAGCTAGAAACAAGAGGGACCCGAAAAAAATAAATAAAACATGACTTGATCAGAGGATAGGGGGTCTCATCACGAGCCAGCCTATTAGGTCCATGGGTACCTAACAGTATGACATTACCACCAGCTGGTTACCACGCCAGGGTAGTGACTCTTGGTTGCATGGCCAAGGGAAAGGGGGTCCAATCACGAGCCAACCTTCTCATTTCTGTGATAGTACTTGTGGGTAACGTTGTCACCACGCAAGGGCAGTGTCCCCTGATTAGCTCTTGAAGAAAAAAAACAATAAAGAATAAAAAAATAAAAGAATAAGAATAAAAGGCATGAATGGGCTTGGAAAAAACTGCATCCAGGACAGGTACAACTCACCTTCTACAAAGGCACCCACAGGTAAAGTTTTTGCATCCTCTGCCCTCATTGCACCCACCTGCTTGAACATCCCTTCACCACATCACCGATTTACATGGCTTGGATGAGGTCTCTTCCAGGAACATTCCTCTTCCAGTGGACACTAGCCCAATAGGATGCCTTGTCTTTTTCTCCAAACTTATATTGCAGGCTTGTGTAATGTCTTTGAGCTTTTGACTGATGTATTAGGGATTTTATGCACATGTTTAATAATATTGATGATGATATGTGATTGACATTGCTATGATCCCTGTGACTGATGAGCCCATGGAGGGTGTAGCTATTGATGTGCAGGACCATGCTCGACAAACAAGTACCATTTTGGACCAGTACACATGGGGAGATGATCAGTTTGAACCTCCATAGGGCTAAAGAGCCCATGGGATGGATGTTGAGACCCCAGCAAGGGGCAGAGACAGGACAGAGATGGATCAAGGGCTTTGCACAAGAGAAGAGGCTGACGTTCCACCAGAGGCACTTTAGCAGAGCTTGACCTAGGTGGATTGACCCTCTTTCAGTGGAACGTTGGCCTTGGAAGGCCTAGGACGTCACCCATGATGATCATGACGTCATCCAACCTTATGGACGTCTTGAGAGGCAGAGTTGGTAGAGTTGGCACGTGTGGCAGGATGGAGAAGCCCAAGGAGGGCTAACGTTTTGCTCAAGGATGCCCCATTTGCCCTAGAAGGGGACGTCTCCCTCAAAGGGGCTTGACGTCTCACTTTAGCTTGATTAGGTTTTAATTTTGAGCATTTAATGTAAAACAATATGATTTTAGTATTTTGTCCTTGTTGGCCTTTTTCATGACCTAAAATGTAAAATTAGGTCATGGTACTGTATAAATGAAGGATTTTCACCTTCATTTTTTCAACATCTCACACTCACTCATTAGTGAGGTCTGAAATTTGTGCCCTCTCTTGGGTTATTGCCTGAAATTGTGAGACACACTTGTTGAAGGAAGACTTTCTTGGCATATTTTGGCATTTCTCTTGATGGAAGGTGTTACAACTAGGGTTCACTATGCTTTTCTTGGTGATATGTAAGTGAATTTATGCAAAACTTCTTGATTGAATGGTTGTATTGTTATTTCTTGCATATAGTATTATAAATTTGTTGAATAAACCCTAGGTGACAAACACACATCATTGGTCCTTGTCTCATGTCCCCATTAAGAGATTTTTCAGCCATTGTTTGAAGAGGGGAGAGCCTAGCCGTAGCTACACTTTTCTATTCTCTTCATTTTGCTAGTCGTTTCTTTTCCTGAGCTAAGAAGGAGAAGACGTCTCAAGGCCTAGTTCCCCTACACCTTGAGAGTCGTTTTTCCCCTGGAGTTTGCTGGTGAAGCCTTGTTGTAGCAACACGTTGCCTTCCAAGCCCTCTTGTCTTGGTTCTGTGTTATTTTCTCAGCTAGCCTTCATTGCCATTGAGTTAAGGAAGGAGGAGAGAGCACCGAGGCCTAGTTCCCCTACACCAAGGTGATGTAGAATCAGATCTTGTCGCTGAGAGGGGGGGGTGTGAATCAGTGACACAACAATTATATCAATTTTTCATATATTAATGCAAACATAATTTTGACATAGTATTTTATTGTGGAAACCAAATGGGAAAAACCACAAATTATTTTCTATTAACTGCAAAATTTGTTTTACATGTTACATAGAAGAAGATATACTTCCTCTTTGATCAGCACCAACTGATCAGGATGCACCCACACCCTGGTTTACCAACACCAACTGGTAGGAGGCTATGACCCCCTTTGTTTAGTCAGCTACAACTGACAAGGAAGCACCAACTCCCTCTACAGGCACCAACCTGCCCTTGCACCACCCAACCACCCTTAATGCATAGGTATTAGCTTTTCTTCCTGGAATCCGCTTCAGCTTTTTAATCTTCTTTTCTGGACTGCAGAGACACTTTCTTCTCACCACGTTTTCCCATTTATAGTCTTCAAACTGGTGTGAAACTTTAAGATGTGTCCCTTTATTTGAACCATTGTACCTTTTCATTTAAAATGATAATCTAAACTTTAATTAATATCATTTTTCTTTTTATTTTTTATTCATATTTTCATGATTTATTTTCTTTTGATCATGATTGTGTATCGGTTCATTATACCGTGAAGGTTTTTCATAAATTGAACACAGTCATGGATCAATTTAATCCTTTATAATCGATATCAAATCTCTTTTACTTCAAAGAGACCAATTTCGTGGAGGCACTTCCTTCAAACCATTTCATATAATTGTGTGTCACAGAACCACAAGCTTTACCAAATAAGAAACTTAAATTTTGTTCATTTAAAATCTCTAGACCATATGACCGACGATGGTGACCTCACGTTAGACGTGATGAGTGCATGAGTGCTTTATTAAATCAATGGTCATGATTCGTTCTCTGATGGGATGAACGACTGACGGAGTTTCGGTGTTTTGCCCATCGGGTCTTCATGACTCACATGTCAAATCTCCCGAAATGATATTGTCGGTACAAAGACGGCTCACATTAAAGTTGCGGAGATAGATCAACGATCGTCTTTAATCTTACACTTATCTTTTTACTATTGAATCCGATGTCTATGATTTAATCATGTATCTAGATAGATGGCTGATGGGATTTCGGCACTTAGACCTTTGGGACCTCGAGACACTGCTCCTTACAAAACTCCTGGTTGTGATATCGCCGATATGATTAGACAGTTCACGTCTCTTCCATGGAAGAGATCAACGGTCCACCTTAAAGCTTAATCCAATCCCTTCTTTCCTTAATYGAACGACTGTGTCTTAATCAGGCGTTGGGATGTGTGGCTGCCGAGATTTCGACGTTTTGCCTTCGAATCTTCGTGACCTCCAACAGTTCAACTCCCGGTGATTGTAAATCACCTGAYGCGTGTCCCTTTCGAAGTTTCGGGGTTCGGGACTTCCAGACACTAGATTTTTTGCTTACAATGCAAAACTCTGAAGTGAGATTCCCGGGGGTGACATAAACACTTACGTCACTTGATGACGTGTCACAGTCCTATTATMTGCCACGTGTCATTCATATACGCGATATACACATGCCTGTAATGCCATATCAACTTGACACTTGTTAGTGTCCGAGTATGCCACGTGTCCTTAGCTGACGTGGTCTGCTGTGTCGTTTTGCCTTGGTTCAATCCAATGACCCTCCAACATTTTCCATATTCGACGGCCCACAATTTCTATCGCGATTTCGCATTTCGACATTCTTGTGATGAAGGGTCTCGACACTTCATGTCGTGATTGTCGAAATAGAGTTTAGCTGCACTATCTCCTCCCCTTCTCGTGATGATGGGTTATGACCTAGGGCTGAGTGTTTCGCATTTTCGCATTTCAAGATTTTGAACAACTCTCGTCGGTGTTTCTCCGAATCACGAATCCCCAAATTCGTTGATCCAGTGCCATGTGCCCGCCTTCCAACCGACGACTAGGTTCTCTTTGCGACCTCGCATATCGCAAGTTCCAACAACACTTACGTTTGACTTTCCCATTCTTCGAGTCAGCGAAACGACGACCCTTCGCCATGTGCCATCCTTGACAACAAACAGTCCCGATGCTTTCAGAACGATCAACGACTATGATCCTTTTGGTACAATCAACGACTGTGATCTTTTCAGAAAGATCAATGGCCGTGATCTTTTCGAATGATCTGACGGTCGAGAATGACTTCGCGAATCGTGACTTCGCAAGTTCATTTCTTGTTTGATTGACGACCTCAAATTAGTCCTCGAACCAATGGTCTGGATCTAATCGCAATTTCACGTTTCAGTGTTTTAGAGGTTAAAGCACCTCCCTTCTTCCGACTCTTGATTTCCCGACTACATCTTTTACACTCTATTCTTCCTTCAGATCTTTCTTCATGTGCTAGCCTTTCTGAACATCATCAGATTGTTGATCCTATCGTGATCAACAGTTCATTCTTCTTCCAGAGCTTTGGACTTCTGGTTATGTACTTCTCATGTTGACATCAATGACAATTATGTCCAACAATCTCCCCCTTTGTCATTGAGGGCAAAAATCAAACTTCATACACAATCTCCCCCTATGGTGATGCTTCTGTCCTTTGAAGTTACTCTTCCCCTTTGGCATCCAATGGCAAAGGTTTTTATTTTTATTTTTTTTCATAATGATCTGTATGTATAATTTTTATTTTGACACTTGGTATTTTCTCCTACAATCACACTTTGCTTGTGATAACTGAGTAACTTTCTCTAACGTTGATTGTTGTCTCCCCCTAGATAGGTGCCCACTTATACATTAGATTTTTGAGAGATTTAAGTAGGAGGAAGAATTACTCCCAGTTTTTGCCCGAGATGTTCAAATACATCTCTGTTTAAGGGTTTTGTAAAAATATCTACCACCTGTTCTTGTGTTGGAACATATTCCAATTTAATGTTCTTGTTTTTAGCCTGATCTCTTAGATAATGGTATTTTATGGGCATGTGTTTTGATTTTGAGTGCTGAACAGGGTTCTTGGAAAGACTTATCACGCTTGTATTATCACAGTGGATAATGGTGGGTTCTTCAAATGTTATTTTGATATCTTGTAGAGTTTGTTTCATCCATTCTACTTGTGTGCAACATTCTGCTGTTGCAATATACTCAGCTTCAGTGCTTGACAGAGAAATTGAAGACTGTTTCTTGCTTATCCAAGAAACTAGTGATTCTCCCAAAAAGAATGCTCCGCCACTTGTACTTTTTCTGTCATTTATACTTCCTGCCCAATCAACATCTGAATATGCTTTTAATGTGAATGAGTCCTTGCTGGGGTACCACAAACCCAAATCTATGGTTCCCTTTAAATAACTGAAGATTCTTTTTATAGCTTGAACATGACTCTCCTTTGGTTCTGCTTGGAATCTAGCCATTATCCCAACAACTTGCTTGACATCGGGTCTAGAAGCTGTTACATAGAGCTAACTGGCAATCATTGATCTGTAATATTTTGTATCTACTTTTTTGGACTCATCATCCTTGCTTAGTTTGCATCCAACTGTCATAGGTGTACTAACAGGTTTGCAATCCTCTAACTGGAATCTCTTAAGCATATCCTTAACATATTTAGATTGATGGATAAAAACTCCTCTTTTGGACTGTATTATTTGTAATCCAAGGAAGAAATTTAGTTCGCCAAGCATGGACATTTCAAACTCTTGCTGCATTTTTTTAGCAAAGTCTTCACTCATATTTATTTCATTACTACAAAAAATGATATCGTCAACATACACTTCCACAATGATCAAGTTATTACCATCAATTTTGCAATAAAGATTGTTGTCTGTTGATCCCCTTTTGAGGCCTTGTTTTTGTAAATAAGAATCTAACCTTGCATACCATGCTCTGGGTGCTTGTTTTAATCCATAGAGTGTTAATATTATGGTAGCTGCGGGAGGTATTCACCTCTACATGTGAATCTGACGAGAATAGAAGACTCCGGGAAGCAAGAGAAACCCTAATGAATTGGCTAATAACCCTAGAAGCCTTGTCGGCTCAAGAATATAATTTATATTAGGCTATTAGCCTCTAAGAGAAGAAGTCGGCCAGAATTAATAATAATATACTGAACA
>JASDQU010883212.1:606-28986 GCA_032191745.1 Picea mariana
CATGCACAATATATGAGAAATAATTAATAGTTATTGTTCAAGGGAAGTAATGACTTCCAAAGGTAGCTACAGCTTCCAAATGTAAAGGGAGGGATAAACCTCCAAGAGGAATATACAATCCTCTAATATCAAGAGAGATTTGAACTCCCCATCCTTGCCCCTTCCTTCCACCCAAGAATATATGAGAGATAATAAAACTTTACATTAAATCATCACCATCAACCAATCAACACATAGAGCCTGATAATCCTTCCTGAGACTTCTTCAATTTCTGCAATTCTTCAATTCTTGGAGTACTCTGATCCTATAGATAATATTACTAAATGTATTCTCTAAAACTCCTCCAAGTTTCACTCCTTGAATCCTCCCCAAAAATAAGTTATAGAGAGAATGGTAGACCTTGTTCAATTATGGTTTATTCAAGAGATTGAACTTGTACAGAGTGCCCCGTGCTCAATATTTAACATCAGATTCTGAAACTCGCACACAAGAAACTACATTCCTCACTATTTCCAATTAAATTTGTCCCACATCATTTGGATTCTCTATGAATATGTTATGGTTTTTTTACCTGGAACACGTATTTATTGACTAGCTTTAGGACTGGTCACAAATCCTATCTTCCACAGAATGTATCTCCATAATTATAGCAAATCAAGAGCTTAAATTTTTACCACAGGTACCTTGATATGGATTCTCAATACCATAGAAATTTCACCATATGAATCGTTCTAGAAAAAAAGTTATAGCAAAAATGGTAAGATGACCTGAAAATAACATACCTTAGAACACATCACCAAAAGACTTCATCCCCCCTTGAAATCTGGTCTTCTTTACTTATGATTTCCTTTGAAATTAGACTTGTGTATAAAATGAATGTATAATGATATTTATTTATACGATTTATGTCACTCTATTTTAACATTAGGGCCGACTTGACACTTTCTTAGTTTGAAATTATTTTCTTTAATTATCCTCAGGGCCTACATGTACTTCCTTCTTCAATTCACTTTGTCATCTTGAAAAATTCATTTCTCCTCAACCATGAGGATCCAAATGACGTGCCACATACCACTAAAAACAACATGATGTATACTATCCATCCATGGGTGTTTTATCTGCATGTGCATTTTCCTTCATGTCCAAATACCTTCATCAATCTTTCGGTCCAAAACCCATGACTAGGGTTGACATCAATGACAACAACCAATCTTCCAACAGTTACCAGTGTGTATTTTGGAAATGACAATACCATGAAAATAATTAAAGCACATAAATGACGGTTATGAGTGGGAGTGATAGGTCATAAAAGAATCATATAAGTTTTAAATTGTAAAATCTTTAGGAAATCACAAGAGATCGATGGTACGAGGGAAAAATCACACGACAGATTTTGTAATCAAGATGAAATTATGGAACAACTCATCAACCATGGTGGTGGATTGGAAAAGTTAGTTAAGGTGGGATGGGACAGGTATGGTCATCATGAAAGAAAAAAAACATAATAATATCGTTAAGTGTAAATCATTATTACATACCAATGAGAGAAAATAAGAGTGAACTGGAGAACAAAGTTGAGCTACAACTATTAGAGAACACACACACTTCCAGTTAAGGAACCTATCACCCAATATGAATGGGGGAAAATCTACTAGCAGTACCACTAGTCCCCCCTGGGATGAGTAGGGAAGGATATAGTCTTGGCAAGATTGTTGGCCTCAAGTTACTAGATCATGAAATTATCGATGAACAACCATTTCCAGATATGGCTAGGGAAAAATACTCATGCACTAAGAGCATACCAGACATAACAACTCACATCACTTCCAACATAAATTTACATGCAGATTTGGATGGAGTCAATAATAGGTTTGGTGGTTATGAATGCTTCATGACAGTAAATGAGAAGGAAATATATCATGATCCCAATGAAAGAGAATTTTCTTGGATATTAGCTTTATATATGGCACCCAAACTAAAACTGAAGGATTTACCAAGGGGCATAGGCAAAGAGTAGGATGGTATCAGGCTCAAGAAACCTCAACTAATTATGATCAGAGAAGACAATTACAAAAATTGGAGGTTTAACAAAATTATTTCGCCTGATAGAAGCAATGTGTTTTCTATGGGAAACACGACCCCCAGTGCTATCGTTTGGACTTAGGATGCTATTAGCTAGGAAGAGGCCTTCAAGAAGGAGAAGGAAGAAACTGTGAGACTTAGTATGAAGAAGCATAAGGAACACGCGGAGAAGGGAAGGAAATCATTCAAGGAAAGGGATCAATCCATGAGCATGGCGTAGAAGACCCAAGCAACACTCCAAAAGTTATATAAGGAAATTTTAGATGTTCTCTAGTGTTACAGAAATATTCCCCTGCAAACATGTGAACTTTCCCTTGAATTACAGACCCCTATGCTCAGAAAAAAAAATTACGTTTAGACACTATCATTCCTATAAATTCATTTTATCCATCGAAAAAGAGAGAAGGAGGGGAAGTATGATGCACCTTGTTTACGATGTTTGTCCAAGCCCCTCCAATCCATGAGCTTGATCTTCACTCTTGATGAAAATCCATACCTGCAATGAACAACAATAAACAAATGACTATCTCCTGCTCTAATGTATTAGAAAAAACAAATCTATCTATGTGGATTGAACCAATCGATAGACAATAACATATGAATACATAATTGAAGGAAATACACCAAGTATATTAAATGAGAACCAAGAAAACTTGCAGATGATGAATGGTGTCAGATGAAACACCTCCAATCTCTCCTAATCTAGACCCTTGCATTAATCCAAATATCATAAGTTTTATATCTTTGTCTTTGTCCTCCAAAATCAAAGGCTTTATACCTGAAAGCTTCTCCCCTTTTCACCCTTGAAATCCCTCAATATATAGGCTTGAGAGGCACAAAAAACATGATTGGATTTGGGGATTAGTTAAGGATATGACTCGTTTAGGTTAGGATCTGATCCTAGGATAGTAACATACGATAGCATTCGATACAACCTAACCTCATCTCCAAGAGTTGGCCCTTAGAAAGAGGTGGGATTGTCCATATTTTCCTCTAACCAAAAGTAGCGCTCCCCTATAGTTAGAGACAAATAGTTGATCCTTGATCAATGCTCCCTAAATAAGGTAATGGGGCACTATCCTATGGGGTAGCATCCCCCAGCATGGCCAGGGGGTGCTACCCTTAAAAAATTCCCAAACAATGGTCGACTTTTCAAGTAAAAAGTGTGTTTCTTCCCTTGAAATGATGGGTTTCCTCCCCCAATATGACTTAGGGATCATGTAAAATGTTCTTTGATAGTTTCAAAGTGTTAAGACACATAGAAACACGTAGAAAAGTGCATGAAACACTTATTAAGGTGCATAGGGAACTTGATGACACTTGTGACACTTACCAAGGTGCATATGACACTTGCGATACTTAGGGTGAGATACTTAAGTGTGGCATTTTAATGTGTAAATAATTCCCCCTAAAGTGTGATGTCAGAAGAGAAATTGATGGTCGAAACACTTTAGAAATTCTTTGATGCAAGGGTGTTGGAGTGGGAGAACCTAGTAGAAGCTACAAACAACCATCAAGCAATATTAATATATGTTTGATCCCTGAGGCAAGAATACCTATGCTCGGAAAAAAAGTGACTCAATGAATGTCCGATCACCAATACACTGTGGATCGATGAGAATATTGACTAAGCATATAGCCACCAAACATACAATCTTGATCCATATGACTTGATAAAGTTGTAACCATGAGAGTTTACACAATGGAT
Source organism: Picea mariana (assembly GCA_032191745.1). Taxonomy (NCBI): domain Eukaryota; kingdom Viridiplantae; phylum Streptophyta; class Pinopsida; order Pinales; family Pinaceae; genus Picea; species Picea mariana. The sequence continues at coordinate 4,397 of JASDQU010883212.1, forward strand.
ATACAATATGAAAAAACAACATACCCACGGACCAATACAAAGTGGATATATGTAACAATGTATATCAAAAAGTTTCAAACTACATTGCAATCTAGGTTAGTCAAATAACATTTGGTAGATGTCAAATATGTCCCCAGGGTGTTCATCTCAATCCCGAAGCAATACGATTCTAACCATGTGAATACATGTGTTGATGTTGAACATGGTAGAAACCACTTGATTATCGTTCATTGATGTTAATCGTTAACAAGTGTGATAGAAATCACCTTTTATGTCAATGACTCCCAAGGTACCCTAGTACAATCTAGTGGGTGAAAATTTGTGAGTTCAAGTCAAGCACTCATGGAATCATTTGATTAGAGGCCAATGATATTAAACTACCATTGAAAGTGAGGAGACCTACCATTGAGGCATGCAGGTTCAAAGGTACTAATTGGTTTCTAAGTCTATTTCCTAGATGATTTTATGAAGTCGAAAGGAAAATAATCGTTGAAGGAGGGTATTGATGGATCCCCCATTATCGACAAGAAACTGACACAGGATAGTGATTTAAGATGGAAGATTAGATGTGAACAAAATGAAACAGGTATGAATACTGTATAATGATTGTAATATTGATACTTCCCTTGAACATTGTGCGAGACAACAATTGACTTGGAAGCATTGACTCAATGACACAGGGATCCAAACATAATGTGATGATCCCAGGCCAAAACATAGTGTGACCATAAGGACTTTTCGACTGGAATGAAAAAGTATGATGACACTCTTAGAATGGGTCGAAGGAGTATAATGACTCATAGAAATTGGTATGACTTAGAGACCAACGGATTACCCAGATATATGACATAATGTAGACAAGTTCCATGTTCAAGGGAGACAACAAAGATATTCCATAAAAAATTTCAATATTGACGCACTTCCCAATTTTTTCCCCCATCTAGATAGATGAGTTCCTCTTTATTTTTTAATGAGATCAAGGAGGATAACAAGTGCTCAGTATAAGCACATCCTTTTTAAAAGTCCTTCAAATTATTTTTAATGAACCATAGCAAGGAGTGGTTTGGTCTTACATAGGCCTTTCAATGTATGTTTTATGATTCCAAAGAAAGTAAACTCGGTGGTTTTTCATGTTTAGAGATTTTGAATAAGACCTAAAGGAAACTCCCAGATGGAATTTTTCATAAGTTTAGTCTCCCAATCCAAAAAAAAGTATAAAATAATACTTAGGAAAACTCTCCTAACCAGATGGTCAGGGTGTTCATTTTTTGTAAAGTAGTATGATTAGGCCAAAAAAGAGATAAACAACCTCTCAACTGACATGATTTCTAATTCACTTTAATGAGCATGAAAGACAAAAAGATCGCTCAACAATATTTTCATGTTTAGATAGTCTGAAAAGATATTAAAGGAAAATCCAGGGGGTTCCTTTTTCATATAACCTTTACAAGTTCAAAAAAGTGATAAAATTATACTCAGTCACATTCTCATGTATTTACGAGAACGACAAACAACAAACACTAAGCTCAGAATTGGTTTCATTTTTACACAATCTTGAAACAAAATTAAACTATGCTTGTAACTTCCCAATATAATTTCCAAAGGTTTTGAGGGATACCCATGGGTGGTTGGTACTCTTCCCCCAGCTTGAGAAGTTAGTGGTTTAACTCCATAATGATAATAAAAGGATGGAGACATTCCCTCCCAAGCTTCATTTCATTCGCCGACTTTGAGGTTGTCACCGGTTTTTATACTATATGGAGAAAAAGGATACATGAAGATGAAATGAAGGTTCTTCTACTAGATATAATGAAAAACTTGACTCATCATCTATGAGATAGAAAAAAATACTCAACTCAAAGGAAGAGGTGATTGTTTCATTTTTTAATGATCTTGATACGGGAAAAGAACTATGCTCGTAGCTCTAGGTTCAATCCCCATATTTTTGTTTCATTTTTTAATGAGCTTTCCACAAAGAGGAGAAACTATGCTCGTAGATTATGTTTCACATTTTAAGGATCTTTATACAAAGAAGAGAAACTATGATCATATATTTTGTTTAATTTTTTAATGAGATTTCCACAGAGAAGAAAAACTATGCTCGTATCTTTTGTTTAATTTTTAACGAGTTTTCCACAGAGAAGAAAAATTATTCTCATAACCTTCCCTTGACCATGGCTTCCAAGAGGAAAATGATCTGGAAGGAATACATGCCAAGGGAAAAATGTCAGCCATGGATTCTAGGATATCTTCACTAGATTCCATAAAAACTTTCCAGAAGGAATAGACGTCGACGACCTCGATAAGGGTAGGGATATCTGGCTCCAAAATTCTTATTGAAGATATGACCATGTCAACTACCATATCTAAGTGAGGAGAAGGGAGAGATTCCCTCTCGTTAGAAGTTGAACGCATGGGACATGTCATTACATAATTGACCTATGATAGGGTGGAAATTTCTAACATGTATGGATCATTCAGGGAAGGCATATAGTTGATCATAAGATCAGGGTCAATGAATGAAAGTTGGTCGATCGTTACTATGTTTCTGTTGTGAGGGAAACATATCACTCAAAATAGAATGGACACAAGAGCTCTCATAAAATAGACATAGTCTTGCCTAAGGATCAAGTTAAACTCCAAGGGGTTGTGAACTACCATCACATCGACGTAGACCATTTTTCCTCCCAAAGTAATCGAAAACTGAGGAAGGATCCTGAAAGGTTGAATAACTCTTTTGTCAAAGGTCAACAGATTTTAAGTCATGAACGTAAGATGCGATGAACCAAATGATTTCCAAGAATTCATGGATAATATGTTAATATAAGAACCTTCATCTATTATAGTGTTAGAAATATTCCTACCACAAACCTGCACGGTTATTTGAAAAGGTGATCCAGGTGGATATTGGTGGCCACCCACCTATTCCAACTGGCTCCTCTTGAAAGTTTTTAGTTCAGCACGTTCTTCTGTAATTATTTGTAATTTTGGGTTCTACACTTATGGGGATGTATGAATCACTACATATCTTGTAGGTGAATATTGGTGGCCACCCACCTAATCCAACTGGATTATTTTGGAAGTTTTCATGTTATTACATCTTTTTGTACTTTCAGGGCCTTTTTGGGGCCCTAAACAATGTTTTTTTTTGGATTTCCATAGTCAAATTGTAAACAAAGTTAGATTTTGATGGCATATTGTGTAGATCTCAAAAAAACCTTTCCAACGAGCTATCATGTGCCTAAAACAGAGCTCGTATGCAAAATTTACGACCTCGGTAAGTTGAGGTACTAACTTACCCATCGGGGCCCACATAAATTTTGGAGTTTCATCTCCTAGGGTTAGGTTTTTGGATGGATAGGGTTTTGGAATTCCTGAGTAATGTTAAAAATTCCTCTTGAGCCTCATTGTAATCATTCTTCTCATATGGATTTGCATAGAAACCACATCTCTTATCAGAGATAGCTACCACCATTCGAGCAAGTTTTTTTTTTCAGTATGTAGTTTTACAGTTTCAACCTATTTTATTTATTCAATAGAATTTATTGTTCACTGGATATCTATTTTTTTTATTTGTATCTATGTGTTATTATATTCATTTTTTTGTTTATTTTGTTCCTCTCATAAATCTTTATCAGTGGTATCAGAGAGACTTTATCTTCATTTATTTTTCTTTGTTCATGTCCCCAACAAGATCTAGGTACAAGATGTTGGGACTCGAACCAGTTGAGCATTTGAAATATTAGTTGCATAGAGCCTAGACACAACTCATTGGGGATGAGAAGAAACATTATGAATCATGATATCCTATTAAATTGTTTCTTGAGGAATCCCTTGCGCGACAAAGGAAGGAAATGATGGAAAACTTTACATAGATCCTTTGACAAATACCCATAGGAGACACATCTTCATCAAGCAACCGTGCAACCCCCTTAAAGGTACATGAAAATTTTGATATTCCATTATTTGAAGTACTCATAGATGGGGATGTTGTAGATAAATGGTTGAACCTGCTCGAAGGGTATTTTTCAATCCACAATTTTTTCGATAGGGAAATATTATTTTTGCACTCCTCAAGGTCGTCCTACATGTTAAGGACTGGAGAGATACTTACTCTGAGAAAAGGTCCACAGAGGAATCTACAATATTTTCAGTCGCCATCACATGGGATTCCTTCAAGGATACCATTAAAGAAAAATACTACCATGTTGGAAGCTATGAGGACCAATACACAAGATGGAGCACCCTGCATCAGGAAAGGGACCAGACCATACCAGATTTCACCAATAGTTTCCATACCTTGTCTAGATTGAGCATAAATTTAAGCAGAAGAGGAGAGAGTTTGGATCTTCAAACTCCTCAGAGCCGAAGTAGGGAAAAGGAGGACCCAAACCACAAAACAAGGGATAGAGAAAATATGGCCACTCTCAGGACAACCATTCTAAGCTGCAACACAAGAAGGGTAATGGGAAGTCGAAGAAGGACACCGAGATAGACGAATTTCGCTCACACAAGAATTATCCAAAATACTTGGAATATAACATAATAATCCATGTAGGAATAATGTATAAAATATGAATAGATAAGATGATATACAATTGAGAACGAGGGCTCGTTTATATACCCATGCAAGGGTGCCCTTAACCAATAGTCATGTCCTTTGAAACATGTCCTTTAATTATTAATAGTTATTATTTATTAATTAATTATTATGTTATGAATATCTATTTTATATGTATATTTATGTTCATAACATTGCCTTCCCCTTAAAAATGCTTTGTCCTCAAAGCATAATCACTGGAAGGCTTCCATTTTAACTTTTGTTTTGGCATACGATGTCTTCTCAAATCTTATGTGCTTGTAGTTGCGACTCTTGATGAAACAAGATGATATAACCTTTGAATTCCCAAACTAATGTGTTGCATATTTTGGGGAGTGATCCATCCCAAATCTACTTTCATTGGAATTGTTTGATGATTGATTGTTCCAAGTTGTTGATTTTGTCTTCGTTCTTTTTCAGTGTGGTATTTTATTTGTTGGTAAGTGTTATATTATTTGCATGAGTATAAGTGTCTGAGCATATGCGTCGGGCACGCAGGGGGGTTAGAGGGGGGTGGATCTCCCCTCGCAGTGGTTTGGGGAAACACCCCTGAAAAAAACAATCTACATTGGGACCGCATTTGTTTTCTTCCTCGAGACCACATTATATTTAAGTGGTTTTTCGGCACATGGTTTCTTTGCCGATGATTTTCTATTTTCGGTTAAGGAATTAGGGTTTTGGACTAATCCAGGTCATTGGGTTAGGGTTTTGGATGTTGTTGGCTCCTATATGTATTTTGTATTGTAAACATTGTAACATGATGAATAATATAGAATATGTTGGTTTTCCTGGTTTGGGTTTCTAGGGGAAAAATCTCTGTGTAATGTTTGTATTTTCCATTTTATATTTTCTGTTCCTTTACTGAATATATGTTTGCAGTAGATATTGTACAAGGTTAAAATCTACAGTAAGAAGAACATTGTTTATTTTCCTCTTCTCCTAGTCGTTGGTCATAATGACTCTTGTGATTTGGATGACGATAAGGCATCCTAATATCTTGTGAATTTTCCTTGGAATCATGTTATTTTGATGTTTATAGTGATTTTTCCACATAAGCATTCTTTTGAATATGAAAATCAATTGACTTTGTATTGATTCCTTTTTCTACTGTCGAAATTTGAATGTCGGATAATTTCTCTATTGGATCAGTGATTGTTTCCTTGTCGATTAATGATGTTTTGTGATCTAGCTCTTCTTGTAAAGACTTCTTATAGTGCTTTATCTTTTTAATCCGAGTTAATAAATCTTGATTATGTCGTATTAATCATAAAATTTCTTCCTTATTTTCATCCTTTAAGATTTTAATTTGTTCTAGTAAATTTTGATTAAGGTTCCTTAAGGATTAGCTTTCTTCCTTTTCTTTGGTTAATTTCTCCTTGAGACCTTGATTTTCTTGTTTCAACTTTTGAAAACACTGCTTCTTCTCCTTAGACTTCATGATTTTTGCAAGTAGTGTATGATTATGTTTTCTTAGATGGGAAATCTCTTCATCTTTTTCAATGATGATCTTGCCACGTTATTTCTATCGATCTTGCAACTTTTGTATTGACTTCTATTTATCTTGAAGGATCATCTATAATATGTCCTTTAGGTATTCTAATGATGGATCTTCTGAAGTCGAATTCATTGTAACGTCTTGTAACATGATTTTCTTATTTTTATTAGAAAATGTCAAAAACTTTCTCCTTGTGTTGAAAACAAAAGTACCCAATATATCTACCCAAGTTGACCCTAGAAATATATCAATGTTGTATTGATACATTGATACAACATTGAATTGACCTATGATTTTGTACTCGTCAATAGATAGTTGTAGGTTCTTAATTTCATATTTCTCATCGGAAATACATGTGTCATTTTCAATTATATTTGGTTCTAAAACCATTAATTGGTTTGTCAGGTCAAGATTAATGTGATTTTTCCTAGTGGTCGGGCAAATATTGATGTTGATATTCTTTCCTTGAATAATCACATTAACTTTTAATAAGGGATCCACATATTTTTTATAAGGATGAGGGAATCTTCCTCCAATTTTTGAATTGTTCCTTTTATAAGTTAAATTGAAATTTGGATTATTTTTTTCAATCACCCTTTTAATAATAAGGTACAGAGAAAATATGGCCAATCTCAGGACAACCATTCTAAGCCACAACATAAGAAGGGTAATGAGAAGTCAAAGAAGGACACTCAGACGAACAAAGTTTTCTCACACAAGAATTATCAAAAATACTTTGAATATAACATAATAATCCATGTAGGAATAATGTATAAAATATGAATAGATAAGATGATATACAATTGAGAATGAGGAATCGTTTATATACCCACGCAGGGGTGCCCTTAACCAATAGTCATGTCCTTTGAAACATGTCCTTTCATTATTAATAGTTATTATTTATTAATTAATTATTATGTTAGGAATATATATTTTATATGTATATTTATGTTCATAACAAACATGAGAAACGGGTGTGAATACCATAAAATCCCTTGGCACAACATGGAAGAATGTTGCTCCAAGTAGTCACTAGTGTTCGAGCTGAAAGCTTCCGAGTCCGAGGTAGATTCTGACTCCAAATAAAATCCACAAGGAGGGAAGCGAATTATCGATGTCGAACCTAGTGCCATTGTCACTACAACCAAAGTACATCCAAATGAACCAAAATAAATAGAGGAAGGGGAACACCTATTTCACTCGCAGGTGTGGGTAAATCGGGCTCCGATTCATTTAATTTTTATAGCGATATTTAGAAGAACCTGATCTCAATAGAGGTCGTCAAGAGAATGGACCTAATAATGACACTGCACCAACATCCCTGCACCATCGGATGGATTCTCATTGTCAACCAACAGTGTCATTTTCCGTACGACATCAAGCATTTCAAAGATGAGTTATTGTGTGATATTTCTTCCCTTGAAGTTTGTGATGTTATTTTAGGACAACCATATTTTTGGAACCAACATATTTTGCATAAGTCTAGACTCTACAGTGTTATTATTACTTTAGGTAGATAATTGTTCATGATACCAGAGGTAGCACCACCTACCTTTATTTCTTTAATCTCTGCTAAGAAATGCAGTAAGTTTATTTCATAGACTGGAAATTTCATCTTCTTCCTTATTATTTCTCATAGTAAGTAGAAGGTCACGACCACATCTGTGACCTCTACACAGAGCCTCTCTTTGCAACAGAAGTAAGTGTATGAAATCATGGAAGAGTACAGAGACATCTTCTCCTCACCCATTGGGGTAGCGAGGCACTTCCAAGTCAAGAATCCAATTGATATAACCCCCGATGCACCTATACTTAATGGACCAGTTTATTATCACCCGTTGATGGAAAATGAAAAAATAAAGCGTCAGATCCAATATATTCTTCAAAAGGGGAACATCAGACCAAAATCCTTCCCTTTCAGAATCTCGATTTCTCTGGTGCAAAATAAATATGAGACTTTGCAGCTCTACTTTGATTACAAAGCATTAAACAAAATCACAGTCATGAACTAGTACCCAATTCCCCGAATTGATGACCTTCTTGACCAACTCAAGGGGGACAAGTTCTTTAGGAAGATTGACCTAAATTTTGGTTACTACCAAGTTCCCATCAAGCCGACTGATGTATGGAATAAAACTTTCAAATCTAAAGAAGGTCTCTTCGAATGGTTGGTCATTCCCTTTGGCATAACAAATGCACCAACAACTTTCATGAGGTTTATGGATGATGTATTGATACCCTTCACCAAATCGTTTTTGGTGGTATATATGGACGACATCCTCATCTTGATCAAAACTTGGGAGGAGCACATGTAGCATATTCAAAAGGTTTTGAGCACTCTACGACACCACAATCTCTATGCCAACTTGGAAAAATTATCCTTTGGCATGAACAAGGTTCAATACTTTGGATACATTGTTGATGAAAATGGGGTACATGTGGATCTGGCTAAGATCCAAGTCATCCGTGATTGGCCAGCCCTGACCACACTAATTGAGCTTCAGAGCTTCTTGGGACTTTCCAACTTCTATCAATGATTCATGTTGGGATTCTCCCATATCGCATGGGCCCTCAACCTAGTGGCCAAGGGAAGTGGATTGACATGTTTCAAAGGAAATGACTATTGGTTAAGGGCACCCCTATGTGGGTATATAAACGAGCCCTCATTCTCAATTGTATATCATATTATCTATTCATATTTTATACATTATTCCTACATGGATTATTATGTTATATTCCAAGTATTTTGGATAATTCTTGTGTGAGATAACTTTGTTCATCTCAGTGTCCTTCTTCGACTTCTCATTACCCTTCTTGTGTTGAGGCTTAGAATGGTTGTCCTGAGAGTGGCCATATTTTATTTTTCCCTTGTTTTGTGGAGTGGCCCCAAATTTATCATCAAGATCCGGACTTCTACACCACCTATCATCTCTTGGGTACATGCACGAATGTCATCGATTTTCACATTCAGGATGGATTGTTATGCCATCTAGTCCATCTATGTGTTCCTACAAGGAAGCATGCAAATATGGTTTGGGAGGCTCACTACATTTCAATGGAAGGACATTTTTTCATAGAGAAAATTGTGGCCATGCTACAGAAACATTTTTATTGGCCAAAACTTCTACAAGACATCAACAAGTACATGAGATCTTTCACTGCCTATTCCATTTCCAAGACAACCATCAAGAATAAATGCTTATACACCCTTTTTCATACTCTCAAGATACCTTGGGAATCCATCTCGATGGATTACATGTATGTCCTTCCATCCACCAAGAAAGGTAATGATTGTGTATTTGTGGCGGTTGATTAGTTTTAGAAGATGTCCATTCTCACATCCTGCAAGAAGAGAATTGAATCGATAGATATTGTCAATATCTTCTTAGAATGAGTGTGGATCCATTATGGGATACCACATACCATCATCTTTGATTGGGACAACAGGTTCCTCAACAAATTTTGGTCGAGTCTCTGGTCACTGTTGGACACCAAGCTCACTAAATCTAGTTCCTTCCACCCTCAAATTGATGTCCAAACAAACGTCATCAATAAGATGATTGTGCACATATTGCACTTGTATAATTCTAAGCATATGCACAAATGGGATGATATTATTCACTATGTTCATCACAAATACAACATGTCTCTCCATAGATCCACTAGCCATATTTTGTTTCATGTGGGGATGGGATTCCAGCCCTTGGGTCCCATTGATGTTGCACCACCTCTTAAAACCACATAGATAGATTCTTCCCATGTTCAGTCTGAGGATGACAATGCCACCAATTTCATTGAGTGGATTTAGCACATCCTCCAACATGTCCATGATATTTTGCATAAATCCAATGCTAAGTACAAGCAATGTCATGATCAACATTGGGTACCTCACAAGTTTCATGTGGGAGACAAGGTTTGGTTGCATTTTTTAGAAATAACTCCTTACAGAACCCTATCGGAAAAATTTTCCACTTTGATATGATCCTTATAATATCACCAAGGTTGTGGATGATAATGATTTTGAGCTCAACACTCCCCCCTTCCTTGTCTTTCACCCAATGTTCAATGTGGATCTCCTCCGACAATATTTTCCACCATTATTGAACACCTCAGAGATCGCAGAACATTTGACACAAAGAAATATCAACCCTGACTGCATGGAACAAACATCCATAGATCATATAGTGGACACACAGGTCAAGTGCACTCACCAGCAAAGGATCCAACTTTATCAAGTTTTCAAGGAAGGGTATCTCCTGCACCAAGGAAAGTGGATCACCCAGAGTCAAATTCAGCATAAATTTCCTCACCTGATGGGGGAACTTAGAATAATGGAGACTATTTCTTCCTAAGGGGGAGGAATGATCCATTTGTATATTGGTGGCCACCCACCTATTCCAACTGGCTCCTCTTGAGAGTTTTTAGTTCAACACATTCTTCTGTAATTATTTGTTGTTGTGGGTTCTACACTTCTAGGGTTGTTTGAAGCCCTACATAACTTCCAGGTGGATATTGTTGGATTCCCACCTAATCCAACTAGATTATTTTGGAATTTTTCATGTCAATAAATCTTTACGTACTTCCACGACCATTTTGGGGCCCTAAACAATGTTTGTTTCGCTTGCCATAGTCAAATTGTAGACAAATTCAGAGTTTGACGACATAATGTATGTTTCTTGAAAATCCCTTTCTAATGGCTTGTCACACACCTAAAATAGAGGTCGTATGAAAAATATACAACCCTAGGAAGTTGAGGTACCAAATTACCCATTTGGGCCAGTATAAATTTTGGCATTTCATTTCCTAGGGTTAGGATTTTGGATGACTAGGGTTTTGGAATTCATTAGTAATGTTAAAAAGGCCTTTGGAGCCTCATTGTAATCATTTTTCTCATATAGATGCACGTAGTAGCCACATCTCTTCTCAAAGATAGATACCACCATTCAAGCAAGTTGTTTTCAGTTCTACAGTTTTACAGTTTCAACCTATTTTATTTACTCAATAAAAGTTATTTTTCATTGGATATCTGTTGTTGTTATTTGTATCTCTATGTTATTGTACTCAGTCTTTTGCTTATTTCATTCCTCTCATAAATATGAATCAAAATGCATGCAAGAATAAATATGGGGTTCTATCAAATGATTCTAATCAATAGAAATCATTTGACTGTTTGAACGAGGTGTCATTGGGACAAGCACAGTTCCCCTTTGTCTGGGTGAATCAGTATTAACAAGGTAGACCTGAGTGAAATCCTCACTATTTGAATGAAGGGTGGGATTGACCGATGATGGACTTAGAGTGACCACTTTGACATCACTCTTAAGAGGAAGAGTGGGATTGATCGATGATAGAATTGGATCGAATACTTTGGTTTCACTCTTCAGATGAAGAGTGTGGTTGATCGATGATGAAACTAGATTAGTTACATGGGTTTCACTCTTCACATGAAGAGTGGGATCGAACGATGACGCAATTGGATTGATCACTTTAGGTTCACTATTTATATGAAGAGAGGGGTTGATTGAGGGAAAAATTGGATTAGCTTCTTGGGTTACTAGTTCAACTGAGGATGAAACAAGATTGACCACTCGATCAACCAGACTAACCGGGGATGGAACCAGATTCACTAGTCCATCAACTAATGATGGGTTGAGAGAGATATTACGATAACCAATTGGAAGTTGAAGCTTTTACAAAATATAATAATCCTCATTCATACCAGGGAAAAGGTGAGAGTGATGATCACCTTCACATAACATATAAGGAAATTTGATGGTTCTATTCTTCTTATCAACTTTAATGTCACTAGTTGACAGGGTGTCACCAACATGTCTAGAAGGTGTTTATGACATGGAATACCACATTTCTAAGACCTTGGGGATAGAAAGGAAATCCCTCAGAAAGTGGTCACCCTTACAAATCCTGGAAGGTAATTTGGGTTTAGGATTCTTTGTTTTAGACTTGTCAACTTTATCAACACTCCCAGTACAATTAACAGTAGTTGGTTGTTTGTATCCAACATGACCTAATGCATTTGGAGGCTTGGTCTCTTTCTAATTCTTCTTCTTCTTCTCCTTTTGTTTCTTCTTTTTCTTATCAACCTGGCTACTTGATTTAGATATTTCACTAGGAGAAGAAGGCAAAAGGCAAGGATACTTGATGAGTGAAGAAGGAGAAAGTTCGCCATGAGGTTGATTTGTGAGTGGTGTTATTAAATCATAAGAATTAGGTACATTTGAAGTACTAGGAAAAGTCAAGATCACTAGAGTGGGGAAAAGCCAAAATAATAACCCGATGGTGAGTCCTGGAAGACTCAGTGTGGCAATGCATGAAGGACAACCATTTACAAAAGAAGGAAAGGTGAAAGGTTCCCTAGAAAAATGGGTTTCTTCATTGGTACTCCTAGAAAATGACACCATTGATATTGATTCGACCTAAGGTCCACTAGGGAAAAAAAACAACACACTCTACAAATCTAAGAAGAAAACAATCAAACAAACCTTCCCACAATGAAACCACTAGCTCATGATGAAATACAACATTGCAAGATCAATATAGGAAGGGGTTGGGATAAAGTGGGTGGATCACATACATTGGCGACCTTCTTAATGGAATAATGCATTATTGCAAGTTATCGCATGGTTTTACCCATGTGTTTACCCTCCAAGAAGCAGGAATGAGTTTGACCAATGTATGAATCAGGTATAGTGAATACTACCATTGATCGTCACCTTGTATATAAACCCTACAGATATATCCCACTAAGGTTACCAACTCACAGTCTATTGGATCATGTTGTCATTAATGCCAATGGTTTGATTATTTGGGAGATTGTTGGATCATATGTAAATGGTTTGGTTTGATTGATGTCTTTGATTGATGTCAAGTAATTGATTAATATGATGCCCTTGATGAGAATGATATATGTCCAAGTGGAAACCAATCGATAAAGATGGATCATTGCTATGATGCATTGATGAAGATGGATCAATGAGTTGTCAATTTGATACATGATGTATAGTTGATATATATGATACAGTGGTGAATTGATGCAAAGATTAATCATTATTGTCTTATCATGGTTAATAAGGTGCACAAATGGATGAACTCCAATGTGGTCCCCTTATGGTGAAAGCCCTCACGGGAAGATGCTTTACAGATTGATTTATCCTAGGAGAATGGTTGGAGGACCCATGATTGTATGTGGAATAATGAGATGAGGATCAATGAAGTTGTTGGTGAAACTATCCTAGATGGATAGTGCTTGACATGCCATTTTTGGTGGTATGTGGAATGTCACATAACTCCTCATGGTTTGAGTGTTATGGCTCTATGAAGTTGGAGGACCGCCATATGATGGCTTGAAGCCTCAAAAGGTCAAAGAAGTAAAAGTGCTTGAAAAAAAAGATATCATTATTTAAATGATAAAGAAAAGTGACCAAATCAAGAAGGAATATTTAAATGATAAAGTATTGGAGAACTTTCTATTCATGGAAAGTGGTTAACCCTAAAATAAGGAAAATAGGTTAAGTGACCTAGAAATGGGTTAAGTAACCTNACATTTTTGTGAGAATCCTTGTGGATCAATGGAGAGCTTCTTGTGAATATCTTTTGGAGTATTGATGGAGAGCTTCTTGTGAGAGAATCTTATTGGTGTGGATCTCTTGAGCATTATTGAATATCTATTCTAAGGAAGAGAGTGAGAGGAGGATTTGATGGATGCATCAAAGTTTTGGAAATGTCAGAGATCTTGATGTAAAAAGTCTCAGATTCACAGAAAACCCTATTTTCTGATGCCCATGTGGGTTGTCTGTGTATAGGGTGTGTGTACACGTGGGCTGGCTATGTATAGGGTGAGTGTACATGTGGGATGACTGTGTACAGGGAGTGTGAACTGAATAACCTCATGGAGATTTGTGTTTGAGCTGGTGCCAAGTTCTTGGATGATGAGGCAGGTTCCAGATCTGCATTCTATGGCCTCAGATCTATCACTAAGACACTGTTATGATTACATTATTGTCTTGATAAATGCTATTGTTTGATATGTTGTGAATGCTTAGGGAATTCTTGGTATGGATTCTATGATGTGGCTCAATTTGGTTGATTTGGTGGATGGAGTGAGAAACACTCTTGTGATTCGGTAGTGACATGATTGCTATGGTATACTAGTTGTTTATACATGATTGAGATAGCATTCATATTGATTTATTGTGGAGCATGTTCAAGCTATTGGAGAGCTTGTATGTGTTGTGATTGGTTGTGGGTCAGTTTGGATAGTGGAAGACAGAAGAGAAAGTGATTGCAGGTTGCAGAGGATCTGAGCATGTCAATAAAAGAAAAACCCTAGTTGATAAGAAGCATAATCTTGTTGCTAAGAAGCATAATCTTGTTTCATTATACACTGGCTGCGTTCACACATGAGATGTAGGGATCCAGAGCACATGCACACATGGGCTGCACTACTGACAAGTCACGTACCTGTTGACAGATTGATATCTGTTGAGGATTGTTGCCTCATCTCAGTTGGTGCTGAGAATGTAAGATGAGTCTTGCATATAGAGATGGTTCTCTTGTAGAGTTGTACTCTATTCAGTTGTTTATGATAAACCCAAAGGATCGTAGTCCGTAATAAAAAGAAAATTGTACATACATCTTATGTTCTTTGTGTTCATTGTGGTGATGACTTGTTGATGATATATTGCTGATATGTGCCTACTTATAACTGGTTATAAATGACAACAATGGGTAAGGAATAAATGTTGAATTCTAATTGATGAGTTTTTGTGCAAGAGGGAAGTTTTGGGAAAAAAATCCCCACACTCATTCACCCCCCCTCTAAGTGTGGTAGGTGTGTCCAACACAGTCACCCTCTAGGTGGGTATAGTCGACAGTCAAGAATGATCGTATGGGTAGGATAAAAAGTCTGAAATTCTTCAAGAGAAATGAGGAAAAGTGGACCAGAATACTATTGAGGACCCCAAATGGATTCGGTATTCACGAAGTTTTGAGACCAAATTAAACCAATTGTTTCTTAGGAAGAACCCCGAATATACAATATTTTTGCTATGTGGGTTAAGCTTTGCAGGGGAAATCTTCATTGCTCTCTGGCACATGACCTCATCTTTAACCCCTATGTGAGAGGGGGATCCCAACTATGCTTATACAAACAATTGGATTTACCAGTCCCTAGCACAAGATTCTATGTTTTCGTGATATATTTGGAAAGTTATCCTCACAACCTATTCCAAATCCCTACACTTTAAGCTAATGTAGGTTCGCTACCAGATAATATAAAAGTGTCTGATCAATTTTATAAGCACTTCATTTTAAGGATGTTTTTTTCTCAAGGGTGCAAAAGTGAAACTTATGATGTTTTAGACTCAACTCCAAAAGAGTGAAAAATAATGAAATGAAATTATTTTTCTTCAACAAGCCTTTGTAGACCTTTTAAGACCAAATAAATTCAATTCATTGAAGAAAAAGAATTTCAATTCTTTTTCTTCAATGAATTGCATTTCTTCAATAAAGAGTGAGAAGAGGTTCAACATTCTTTAACAAAAACAACCAATTCCCAAATGATTTTTTTTAAAAATCCAATCTACTACACTACTCAAAATAAATAACACAACTATATTCTTTGTTTGATTCTAATATATAAAGAAAGAAAATGAAAATCCTTTAACGCTTCATTACTTTCAATCAAAATGAAAGAGTTGAATGCAAATACAAAAGGCACAAAGAAAAACATATTTCAAGCAAAGCATGCACTCACAGGATAACGGGTATTAAAAGAGACAAGTATGATAACTCACTGAATCAAGGACTCAACAATCGACAAGAATTCAAGGGATACAAGAAAGTTCAGAGAAGAATCCAAAAATTGATAAGGAGAAAGAGAAATCACTCAACTGTCTTGACAAAATGAGCAACAAGAAAGATAAATCTAAGCTAGGTTGTGGTAAGAATAAAGTCTCAAATCGTTCAAAGAGGAATTTTTTAAAAAGTAACTTAATATGAACAAAACTTTGTAGACCTTTCCAATCAGTCAAATAATCTAAAACTTTTGCAAGACCCAGATGAAACCAAGAAGAAACAAGGCAAATCAATATTGCAATTTGGAAAATGTTGCAAGATCAAGCAAGATAAAGAAAAGAGTGATAAGGATCCATATCATCAACCTAAACAAAGTCACAAGAAAAAGTACATACTCTGGGAAAAAATCCTCCAACAAAGGGCTGAGCAAAACACGGAAAATTCTCCTGAATCTGCTCAAAATAAGAGAGAAACACTCCCTAAAACAAAGAGACAAAGTGCATCAATGCTCCTTAAGAGACCACTTAGGAGTGTTGATCAGATATCCAGTTCCCTGGTAGCCACTGTCAGGGACCATTGGTCCTATAGATGCTTGAAAATAAGCATAAAAAAGAAAAAACTCAACAGAAACTGCCTTGGTAACTAGGACTACTACTTGATGAAATAGAGGGAAGAGGGAAGGATAAAAAAAAATCAACCAAATAATATCAAACAAGGAAAAAAATGTAGACAATCCAAGGAAAGCAAAATTCAATGTCCTTCCCCATTGGAGTGGGCAATTTTTGTTTCAAAAAAATTCACCTGTAGACATGTGAACTTTCCCTTGGATTACAGACCCCTATACCAAGACATAATATTACATTTGGACACTATCATTCCTATAAATTCATTTTATCCATCAAAAAAGAGAGAAGGAGGGGAAGTATGATGCACCTCGTTTGTGATGTTTTTCCAAGCCACTCCAATATATGATCTTGATATTCACTCTCGGTGCAAATCTGTACCTACAATGAACAAAGAGAAACAAATGACTATCTCCTACTCTAATGGATTAGAAAAAACAAATCTATCTACATGGATTGAACCAATCAATAGACAAGCACATATCAATACATACATGAAGGAAATAATCCAAGTATATTAAAATGATAACCAAGAAAAATTATAGACCACGAATGATGTCATCTACAACTCCTCCAAGCTCTCCTTGTTGAGACCCTTGCATGAATCCCAAGATCATGTATTATGTAACGGGCTGGGAGATTAGGAGTTTAGTTAGGTACTATTCTAATGAATTTCGGTTCTGATAGATTAGGTTATGTTATAGTATGGTAATTGTTGATGTATAATGAGCTCCAGAGTTCTTGAATATAGTAGTCGATGGTTGAGAAGAATGAAAAAAAGGAATGATAAAGAG
This sequence comes from Picea mariana, assembly GCA_032191745.1. NCBI lineage: Eukaryota > Viridiplantae > Streptophyta > Pinopsida > Pinales > Pinaceae > Picea > Picea mariana. The sequence continues at coordinate 21,722 of JASDQU010883212.1, forward strand.
ATACTACAAAATCACGTGTTGTTTGTTTTTTTGTGTTTGAATATGAATATTGTTTTCATGCATCATATAATAGCTTCATATGATAGATAAGTATAATGAAATGATGTATGAATGTGACAGTAACAAATATATACAGTAATTTGGAATACGATAAGTATAGGAATCTAAATCATGAGTAAGTTAATAACTGCATAGAAAATAGTTATGCACACAACATACTTAGGAATAATGAACTGAATGGTTGCCTCTCATTTCATTACAATTGTATAAGACTAGTTCTCATAGTCCCCATTGATACATTGGGTGAGACTTCATATGCGGAAGCAGGTGATGCCAAAATTTCTAGTCTGGTGGGTTTTGTTGGTTGTATATAAATTGAACATTGGGTCTTACAACCCACACACAAAAGAGAACCAACAGTCCCCTTGACATGTTCCTCTCGAGGGAGAGAAAGGTTGGGAGGGTACACCATTAACAAGGACATAAAATCCCTTCTCACAACACCGAAGAATGTCTCTCCAAGTAGTCACCAGTGGCTGAGCTAACAGCTGCCAAGTCCGAGGCAAACTCTGACTCCAAATCAAATCCAGAAGGAGAGAATCAAATTATTGATGTCAAACCTAGTGCCATTGTCACTATCACCAAATTCTAGCCAAGCGAACCAGAAGAACTAGAGAAAGGGGATGCCTCATTTACTCATAGATGTGGGTAAAGGGGGCTCTACTTCATTTAATTTTCGATAGCAGCAGTCAGAAGAACCTAATCTCAGTAGTGGTATTCAAGTGGTTGGACCTACCAATGACACCACACCCACATCCCTACACCATTGGATGGAATCTCCAAGGAAGATATCTTCGTGTCAACCAACCGTGTCATCTTCCCTATGACATAAAGCCCTTCAAATATGATGTATTGTGTGATATTTCTCTCCTTGAATTTTGTGATATTCTTTTAGGACAACCATATTTGTGGAAGAAACATATTGTGCATAAGTCTAGACTTTGTAGTGTTATTATTATTTTGTGTAAATAATTGTACATGATACTAGATGTAGCGCCACCTACTGCTATTTCTTTAATCTCTGCTAAGAAATGAAGTAAGTTCATTTCAAAGACTGGGAATTTTTTCTTCTTCCTTAATATTTCTCACAGTAAGCAGAAGGTCATTGCCACATTCGTGACCTCTACACATAGCCTCTCTTTGCAGAAAAATCAAGTGTATGAAATCTTAGAAAAGTACAAAGACATCTTCTCCTCACCCACCAAGTTATCAATGCCTTGCCTATTAGAATGTAAGTGGATGTGCTCATTTTACCATTGACAATACCCTTTTCACCCAACCATAGGCCGAAGCCACCCTCCGAGCACCTTAACCTTGACAGAGAATCACTCCGGAAGTAAACCCTAGGCTAGATAGCCAATCAAAGGGTAGTGCACCTTTCCCCAAGGATAGCACATCAACAAGAGTTAAAAAGATAGTCCAAACCCTAGATAAGAGATATTCCAAGTGTAACTGCTAGTTGCAATAGTTGCAACAACAACTCTCGTCCAAAACTGCGTAGAAACTGGGCAACTGCAGTGTGCACAAGTGCTTCTTTGCAATTCTGAGACTGCCTGCCAGAATGAGAATTGGCCTCTTATATTTATACTAATTCTGGCTAACTGCCTCGGCCGAATTCTCATTACGGGTATCTATCTGTTCAATATATATTAATATTTATGGCCGACTTCTTCTCTTGGAGGCTAATAACCTAATACAAATTATCTTATTGAGCCAACAAGTCTTCTAGGGTTATTAGCCAACTCATTAGGGTTTTTCTTGCTTCCCGAAGTATTCTATCCTCGTCAGGTTTACAGGTGGAGGTAAATACCTCCCGCAGCTACCATAATATCAACACTCCCTCCTAGCTAGGTAGGTATTATAGGTAATGGTATTGAGCACAAAAGCATACCAATCACTTGGTAGCATCAATATCATGACTTGATTATGAGCACCATCATCATCATCATTTTCATCAGCTGCATCATCTCTCGAAACCATACTCTATATGAGTAATCAGACATGATGCTCACTCCACAGAGTGATACATGAGCCATTCTTCTAATCTAGAAGAGTAAATGCTCTGAACCATTTTCCATCTTGGAAATCTCTATCCTTTGATTATCCATCTAACTGATAATTGATGCAGGAGCATCTACAACCCATCAAGCGAGCCAGCGCGTGGAGCAAGGGAAAGACAGCTGGACAAGCCAACAAACTTCTTTTTGAATTTACCTTTGATATTTGTTGTGCCAAGCATTAATGAGCTAATGTAATGAAGCACACTTGTATTGTATAATAGATAGGAAGGCATTTATTAGAATTAATGCTGGTAGATAGGAATTCATTGTAGAGTTGATAGTTTTTAGGTTTCGAGAGGGAGAACGGAATATAGACACCCTCCTTTGTATTATTGTAAAAAAAATTTAGAATCATTCATTCAGGAGCAAGAAGAGAAGAGAAGAGAAAAGAATTTATGGAGATCCCTCATGTACAGATTGGATTAATAGAAAGAGATTTTGATTCAATTTCATGACTGGTGTTGTTTTCTCTGTGTATGTGTTTATGTGCTCATGAATGTTTGCTTCCTTTGTATGCATTTGCTTTTGAATATACTGTGCATGTGTTTTTAGAGATTTATTGAAGTCTGAAAGAGGAGAGAATGAGTTTCAATTGTTTCTCTAGTTGAGCCAAGAGATTCCCGCATAGAGTGCAGTTGAATTCCTCCGCAGAGAGTCCGTTGAGGGGGCTCAGTAGTTAAGCTCTCATTCTCGTTCATCCAGAAGTTGATTTGGATTGAGTAAGCCTTGCAGGTGAAGTGCAGGTCAAGGTTGAAGTCCCAGCAGTAAGTCTGAGAAGAGGAAGGTGTGGGACTTATGTTATAGAGAGTGCACAGAGTCGGAGAGACCCAACACTTTGAGAGTTGTTGAGGTCGAGCGCAAGCAACGTGCACGAAAGAGTCTCGGAGAAAGTGGGAGAAATCAAGCTCAGGAGGAATAGTTCCTTTTGTCGACATTGTGGGAACAAAACCAGGTGAGACTCGAACAACAACGGAGCTTAGGGACAGAAGAGATCTCCAAGAAGGAGAATTGATGGATAGGGTTCGTCAAAGGAATTTGTGAAATCCCGTCGATCGTTGGATCGTGGAGAAGTTGCGTAGAAGTTAGCCATAGGCGCAGGAAGAATCAAAGCCCCATCGGGGTTCGGAATTCGTCATTTGATGAGGCAAGAGTTTCGTTCTTGTTGAAATCACGAGTAGCAATTTCCCGAAATTATGGGAGTCATTGGTTTCCAGGGGATGCGTGCCGAGAGATCTCAGCATATCGGGGTTTTCGACACCCAGGAAAACTTGTATCGTGGATTCGCGATCCGCGAAATCCCGAAGTGACGTGGCTACGTGGGACCCAAAGATGCTAGTGGAGTACATGTGGCGCTATTTCAGGAAATCGGCACATCGGTGTTCGGATATTTGAAGTTCAAAGGATCGACATCACAACTAGCGATATCCCAATAGGGAAATCCCCGATACACGAGAAGCGTTGACCCGTTGACCCATCGGGGTTCGGGGTTCAGGGTTTTGGTTTACATGTGAACTGTGCATGTGCGTTTCACGATACAGCGAAACCCGATCTCCCAAGAAGCGAAGGGAATATTTCCGAAGGAGTGTTGTGGGTAGAGGGAACTCTCGAGAGGAGTTGGAAGGGTCTTTGACTCTTCGGGCCATGAAAAGGAAGGTCCTGGTGAGAGCGGACGTGAGCACGGGGTGACATTAGCACCAAGTGGTATCAGAGCAGGAGTATCTTTGCTTTCTGTAGCAGAGACATAAGACATCATGCCACCCAGAAGAGAGAGGCAGTCACCTAATCGAGAAGACAGGGACGCTCGAAGAAGGGGTAGGCCGGAAGGGAATCCAGAGATGGAGCGCCAGATGAGAGATCTCTGAGAAAGGCTTGAGGAGATGGAGACTGCGCAAAGACGCGGAGCTGGTGCAGTAGAGTTCAGTGGTTCCGAAGTGGAAGAGGAAGCTGAACATGCTCAGGAGGTCACAGCAGAGGATGCCTCAACTGAGAGGTTGATTAGAGCCATTGCCAGGATGAACTCAAAGACCAAGATGGACATTCCCGTGTATGAGGGGAGTCTAAATGCAAAGGAGTTGTTGGATTGGATCCGAGCACTCGATACCTACTTCGATTACAAAGATATCGAAGAGGATAAAAAGGTAAGGCATGCTGTTACAAAGTTGAAAGGACATGAAGCCTTATGGTGGGATGAGTTGCAGGTGGATAGGCGCTGCAAAGGAAAACCGAAGATCAAAAGCTGGGATCGGATGATCGCGAAGATGAAGGAAAAATTCATCCCCAAAGATTATCAGATCACTCCGTTCAGGAGAATGCAAAACCTGAGACAGAAGTTGATGACGGTGAAGGAGTACACCGAGGAGTTTTAGAGGATCAACATTTGAGCAAGCCATCAGGAGAGCGATGATGAGAAGGTGGCAAGATACCTGAATGGGCTGAGGTATGACATTTAGGATGAATTAAGCATGGTTACCATCCGAACAGTTGAGGATGCATACCAGATGGCTCTAAAAGTTGAAGAAAAGATGAGCCGCAAGTAGGGACAGCGAGGGAGAGGCAGGAGTCAGCCCAGAGGCAAGATGGTTGCCCAAGAAAGAACTCAGAAGCCCAAGGAGGAATGTGATCCGCAGGATCTTTTGAATGATTATGGTTGAGTTTTAAACTTGCATGTATAAATTAACCATTTGAGAAATTAATGAAAGAATGAGGAAATAAGAGGATTATATCAGTCAAATACACATATGCAGATCTGAAATGAATAATAGACAGCAAACCATAAGAACGCAGGTTGATAATGGAGTTCGACACAATTTTTGCCTACGTCTCCAGGCCTTTTCTCTGTGGGGGAGGCTTCTTTATTTCTGCTCAAGTGCTCAAAATTACATCTCAGCAATGCCAAATGGCTACAAGACTGATCTAGTCTTGTTGTCCCAGATTTCAAGAACCCTGCAAAAGAAACGGCATGCAAAACTGATGCTCCAAGCTCCCAGAAACGATCTGACAACGTCTCCACCTCAAAGGCTTCCCTACATCAAACTGACTTTGGCTTGGCTTTCCTTCAGCATAAATCTGCTCTGAATGACTGTGTTTGGTCTCAAACAGGCCTGGTTTATATAGACTTGGAGTTGGTTTCACATCCCCAACTTCCTCCAAGAATCTGGCCTCCAAAAATGCCCAATATCCCCCAAAAATGGAAGAAATCAATTAAAAATAGGCATATAATCAACAAAAAAAACCCAAACTTAGGCACAAAACCCAAAATTAGTTTTAATTCGGGCGCTAGCCCCCCCGATGGGCGTGCTCCTGGTCATTTGGAGGCTCATGTGGCCACGCACCCATGGCGCTGGCCCCTTTTGATTAGCCTCGGCTCCGGGTTCTTTGGCACTGTCATAGGCCCATGGGACAATTTGTTCCAACACCCCGCGCCCTCGTCGGTGCAGCTCCAGGTCCCATGGGATCCGCATGGGATCACGGGCTAACCACCACCCATAACCTCATGCTCCGTTTAAAACCCCGGGTCATACGGCAATTGGATAGGACCGCGGGCCAACCTCCCACGCGTTAAACGTTGAGCATCGGTTACATGTGGCGGGTTTGGCGCCGAGGGATGGGGCTAGGCCCCGACCCTTTTTACCCCTGTTCAACCTTTTGACAAAACTTAAATAATTTTTCCGTCGGATACATTACAAGCACCACCCGTCGCCGAGTTGGTTAGCACGAATTCCATAGTACGTTGCCCTTGCCGGGAGGTCAAGTGTTCGATTCTCAGTGACATAACCATATTTTGAACAAAACCATAAACCAATGATGGGGTGCCATGTTGCATCCCTTGACTGGGCCATGTGGAACCCTTACCGACCAATCGGATCATGCCACGTGTCAACAAGTGATTCACCCATGTCTGCCGCCACGTCGTCTCTGTCGTACTGCCACGTCGTCAACCGTACTGCCACCTGTCATCCTACGTGTCTGCCCCGTCAGTGTGCCATGTCAGCTGCTGACGTCATCCTGCCACATGTCACCCTGTCAGTGGTGACACGTGTCACCTCAGTACTGGTCCAACCGTACACCAAATATGCCAAATTCGTATGACACGTGTCACGTCTTGGTGATGCCACATGTCCCCTGTACGGACCTGCCATGTGTCTCCTTATGGAGCTGCCACGTCAGCTGTACGGACGTGCCACATCAGCTATACGGATGTGCCACGTGGACTGTACGGACTGTACAGTCATCCCCTTTTTTGCTTGTTTGACTTTTTGGACAGAACGCGATATCTCCTCCATACGGGCTCTGTTTGATGAAGTAAATATACCACCGAAATCAGGAAGACGAGACAGACGAAATGGCATAGGTTTCATCGCATTCTGAGGACTCTCATTTTTGAGCATTTTTCAAGCCCTATCAGGCTTCTAGATCCGATTTCGGATCAGAATGGAAGAAACCTCAGGGTAGGGTTGAGAGAGGTGGGACCTCACAACCAAGGAAGCAATATGCTGAGTTGAGGAGGCAACATGTAGAGTAGGGTGGCGGATATGTTGACACCAACACTATTCCTCGTACCCGAGGTAGAGGAAGAGGCCGTGGAGGAATTATCACATGTTTTACATGTGGAAAGGATGGACACAAGGCCATGGATTTTCCAGATAGGAAAATGGACAGAAATGAAGCTCACATCACTGAGGTGTAGAGGCATGATGCTGAGAGCGAAGATGCAGATAGCGGAAGGTTGCTTGGGATGCATAAGATTCTTTGGACACCTGAGAAAGAGGTGGAAAGCTCAGTGCAAAGGAGAAGACTGTTCAGAACGGCTTGCACAACCAAGGACAGGAAATGCAAAGTCATAGTTGACAGTGGGAGCACCGATAATCTCGTTTCATTCGAGATGGTGGAAAAGCTGGAGCTCGAAACGACTAAGCACCCGAGTCTGTATAAAGTCTTGTGGTTACAGAAAGGACACTGGGTAAGTGTCACTAAACAATTCTTAGTTAAATTTAAAATTGGGAATTATCACGATGAGATTTTATGTGATGTCATTCCCATGGATGTATGTCATATATTGTTGGGTAGACCATGGCAGTATGATAGAAATGTTGTTCATGATGGGAGGATGAACACATACACTCTGGAGAAAGATGGGAGAACCCA
>JASDQU010883213.1:24199-48288 GCA_032191745.1 Picea mariana
AGGTGGGGGGCGGAGCCCCCCGCGCGGGGGTTCGGCGACAGCGCCCCCTAAATTTTTTTTTCGGGCCGACATATTTTCGCCGGGCCGACATATTTCCGGGATGACATATTTCCGGGACCACATGATATTAGGTGGTTTTTCGGCACATGGTTTTTTGCCGATGGTTTTCTATTTCTGGTTAAGGAATTAGGGTTTTGGACTAATCCAAGTCATTGGGTTAGGGTTTTGGATACCGCTGGCTCCTATATGTATATTTTATTGTAAACAATGTAACACAATGTATGAATATAATATATGTTGGTTTTCCCGGTTTGGGTTTCCAGGTGAAAAATCTCTGTGTAATGTTTGTATTTGCCATTGTATCTTTTCTGTTCTTTTCTGAATATCAGTTTACAGTAGATATTGTACAAGGTTAGAATTTACATTGCTCAGTGTCTTTTGTGGGCCCAAGATGACTAATTTCCACACAATGCTCTTCCTTAATGTATAAAGGAAAAGGATCTATATTATGGTCTTGGAAATCCTATATATCCACATCGGAATCAGATTCATAGCTGTCATACTCAGGCTGGTTGCTCCCCAAGTCAGCAAAATGTGGTGTGGAGATCCGTTGCTCTTCATCTGAACACTAATTAAAGAGGGGTAAGCGCAAAACGCCTCCATCTTGCAAAAAAAGAGTGATCTCTTGATTCTTCTCTTCGATCCTAGGTAGAAATACATTGTAGAAAACCTCTTAAAGGAAAATAGAGGAATCCTCCTCCACCAGTATCTCTTCCTCCAAATCTAAGACAACAGGTGTATCAAGGGCAGAAAATAATGCATCCATAGTTATTCCATCATCAGCACCATGATCGATCATATCTGGAAGGACTTCTTGTTGGTAAATAGAGAGATAAAACTTTTCATTTGTATTCGCAAAATACTCACTTTCATCCTTGCTCTCTCTCTCAATCAGATTTTCACCAGAATCATCACACGAGGACACTCTATTGTCTACAGAATGTGGAGTGTAAACCTCTTACAACAATCATAAAAAATAATGTGATTCAGGTAAATCTTCCCATAATACGAATTAAATGCATCATGAAAATCCTTCAAAGAATGGATACTAGCAGCAGGGATAGATAGACACCATCCAAGAGGATCTTCTTCTAAAGAAAAACTGAACATATTGATCCAAACATCCTCGTGAAAGAAGCCATGTTCAAGCATGCATACATGAAATTTTAATAAGTGCTCATAGGGATGGTCATTCTTGCTTCCTCTGAATCTCAGAAGATAATCATCCCATTCTCTTATAGTCGGCACTTGATGTGGATAACCAGATATGGCTAAGAAATTGAAAGGGGAAAAACTCTAAGCCAAGATAGTCGAGAGATGTGGATCCTCCTTTTCTCCTTCATGGCTCTCCCCAGGATCAGTTTCACAGTCACTATAAATAGGAACCATGGAAAATCCTTGCTCTTCGTCATCTTTGTTGGGATATCCGTCAAAAGATGTTTTCTCTTGGTCAGTATCTGACATCACTTCTTTGTCATAAGCAGGGCTTCCCAGAGCATCTGTTTCAAGGACCAAAATATCCTCTGTGTTTTCTTCATAAGATCGGCAAGCAAAATCTGCCTTTACTTCTTCTATTTTTGCAGAAAGTGATCTTACCAGTCCCACCAGCTCACCCAAAGCATCTTCTTCATCCTCACAGTCTACATCAAAATCTGCTATATTTTGAACATAGTCGTTATATTCCTTACAAAATTTATGAGAAATAAACTTAGAGGAATAAATTTTTTGACAATGCCTATTGAAAGCCACATGAAATTGCTCTAGGGAGGAGATGCTAGCAGGGGGTAAGGGGTGGTACAACTCGTGAGCATCTCCTGCTAACGAGATCATGAACATCTTCAATAATACATCATCATGATGTATTTCCCATTGATGCATGAGTTCATGAAACTCACGGAGATGCTCAGCAGGGTTGTCATCTTTACGCTCCCTAAATATGGACAGAAAATCACCGCATTCATCCATAGTAGGAACAACATTTGGAAAACCAGGAACATAGGAGAAATTAAAAGGAGAAAACCTCTGAGCCAAGATTCTTTCCATTTCAAATCAATGGAGTCACCACTAGATTCTTTAATCATGGAGTTGCCAGGTGAATGATATGCAGTCTAAATGTGTCTGGTCTTTGTTCACAATCAAAGACCAGAACTACTCATTGTCAATATCCTAGGGAACTTTCAAGCTTAAAAAGCAGCTTCTAAAAGCCTTATTGAGAAAAATTCTCTAGGTTAGCTTTAGGTGTGCTAGAGGCAGCCAAAAATGAAATAGTGGAGTCGACATAGTGGAGTCACCAGGTGCAAGTGCAATATTCAATGGTTCTGATATCTGATGCACCTTTAGAATCAAAAGCTCTTTGTCATTCTATCCCAGGGAAATGTCTTCAATTCGTTCCCTGACAACGATGCCAGAAATGTTAGCACTAGAAGTCACCTTCAGATTGCATAGAAGGTAAGCCCAATACACATCAGTTTATGTGAGTGTAATTGAGTTTTAAGAGGTCAAATGGAGAAGACTCAATGATAATAACGTTCTAACTTAGAAATCTGGACTAGCATGCACAAGCAATTGAGGTCTTGGATTAACTTCAGTCAGTAAGTTGGAGTAAAGGTGAGTAGAAGGAATAATTTGGTGAGAAAGGTGTAGAGGTCTGCTATGGACATTAGGTCTTCAAGCAGCCTAAGGAGGAAAAAATCAAACACAAGATCCTCTTGGATTCAAATTTCAAAGAAAATGAAATAAATCATAACAACACTATAATCAAACATTCATCATAATAAAGTTAGAACCATTCATGAACTCTCTCAGTATCAGAGGCAAATAAGATGGGATAAGAAAGATGACTTAGATTAATCAAGAAGTCTCAAATCAAGTACATAACCAGAGAACCAATTTTCTTCATCAAAATATTACAATAGCAGGGAGCCTAGCTCAACCATTCCACCTTAACAAAATACTAAAACTACCTATATATACTCAGAAATACTGCAACCACCAAGAGTGTGATCATACCACTACATTAACGTTTTCAGTTGGCACTTGCTTTGTCAGATTGTGCAGGCCTCCTCCTGTCAGATGTGATCCAGGTGCAATTATGTGCTTTACAGGAAAATCTATCCACAAGGAAGCTTCGGATTGACAGTCTGCCTTCACGATTGCTCTCTGCATGATTTCCATTTATGGGGTGAGACGAGGTCTCAATTGCGGACCCCATATTCAATAACTACCTTCATCGGGATCGAGACAAGGCCTGACACTCATGAATGCTCAGTGCCCACGATTTCTGAGAGTCAATCTCGACATCTCAAGGCCATGCTGATCTTTTTCTGTGACCAATATGGGCACTTTCAGCGTTTGACGCAACTCCTTTTCATCACTCCATCTTGCATGCAACCTCAGGTCATAACTTAGCACTTATATCCAAAGGTGCTTTAAAATTTAGTCTTTCGGGAGTCTTCACTCCACTTGATTTTAAATATTTCGATGCCCGAACTTGCGAAATAGCCTTATTCAGATCAATGATCAGACTTGATTTGAATTTGATGGTCATGATTGCTTCCTTGAAAACCCCAGTCGCCAACCTCTCAATGCTAAAACCTCTGATTCACGAAACCATGAATCCTTGGATCTCATGCCATGCATCCCTCTGAATCAGATGGCTTCTGCTGATTTCGGGTTTCGGGAGTTCAGACCTTTGATGAACAACTTTAATAAAATTTTGAACTCCTGATTCCTGCGATTATTTTCCACTGTTGATCTCTCCTAATGAGACCTACGACCCAGATGAAATATTTTCTCAACCTTTTGATGTGGTCTACGAAAAGGAGAGAGACATGGAAAAATTATAGTCTTAGGTAGAAACCACAAACCCACAAGACTCTGACAAGTTCATGTGATAACACCCCCCATTCGGATTAAGCTCAGATATAAGGGTCAAATCAAGTTGGGAATTGATACATAAGTGGTTGAGGGGCCGACAAGAACCATAAATGCGTTGTTCATAGGAGTTCACAACTTTTCTCGTACACAGTCGCACATATGGCGCATTGTGCGCTCTACGAGCTTCTTTGGCCTGCGCATTGTGCGCTCACTTCCTTTAGTGATTTAGCACATGTCAATTTTTTCCCAATTGTATAGTTTTTGCCTCTTGGAAATGCATTTTGGTGCTGCACGTGAACTAAAATTTGTTTGGCATTGATGTATTTCTGTAACCATTTGCGTGCAATGTTGCAGACGAAATTTCAATGATAACACCTTGTTCTCCATGTTTAACACATTACTTGATGTCTCACCTGTGATTTTTTGTTGCATTTCCTCGCTAAGGAAAACACCAACAACATCATCAAATTTTAAAGTGTTTGAACCATAGACAGAGTTACTAGCAACCATGAACAAATCGTTTTGACTTTCTGGAAATGAGCACAAGATTAGAAGAGCCCCGACCTCATCATCAAAGTCCAATTTTACAGAACTTAGCTAATTAGTAACCGTATTAAATTCATCTAAATGATCTGCAAAAGACCCACCTTCTGACATATTCATATTAAACAATCTCTTCATTAGAAATACCTTATTGGACGTCGAGGGTTTTTCATAAAGTTTAGCCAATGCATCCATCAACTCCTTCATTGTCTTTTCTTTCAAAATATTGAAATCCACCGACACTACCAGGATCAGCCATATCGTTCCTAGTTCTTTTCTGTAAGGAACCTCCCATTATTCATCCTTCATGGCTGCCGGCTTCTTTTTTATTCCACCTAATGGTAGGAATTGATCCTTCTGATATAAATAATCTTCCATTTGCATCTTCCATAACTGGTAGTTTTGGAAATTAAATTTCTCGACCCTAAACTTTCCATCTTCTGCCATTGCTCCCACTTGAACCAGAAACCCTCTTTTCCTATGAGTTACCTTTTTCTTTGATACCAGTTGTTAGAAAAAATAGGATCATAGATCAGCAAAACAAGATAAATGCGGAAATAAAACATAAAATATACACAATACAATATAGACACAAGTATACATGATTCACCCAGTGTGGGTTACGTCCACCAGAGAAATTTCCAGGTCCTTGATTTATTATTTTACAACAAATGAAGGGATACAACCTACATCACAACCTAAGCCCCCCCCTGCAACCCCCCCGCATGGAGGGGTGTACAATATTCCGGGGTCTACAGTCTTCATGGGGTATAAACATGACTGAAAACAAAGACCTATGAAACAAGAAGATAATCAGGGTCCACAACCAACACAAAGGTTAGTGGAAAATCTCCAACATGACTAGTAGAGGTTGGTGACAAGAATCCAACATGACTCGCAAAGGTTGGTGAATTATTTTTCTTATTCTTCGTCTTCCTATTCCTTTTAGACTTATGGTTATTAGTAGCAAGAATTTCACCAGAAGGGGGAGGAGGAGGAGAAGTAACCTTTGCGGATGTAGAAGGTGAAGGATCAAAATCCATACGATGCCTCTAACATAAGGGGCTTACCTGAGTAGCATCAAGATCATTTGGGACATTTGGAGTGGTCTACAACCAAACCGATAGTCCTACATTCAACCCAGGAATGTTCAAAGTTGCCATCAAGAGGGCACCAACATTTCCAAAGAAAGGAAACTCACAAGAATCCCCTTGGGCAGGGGTCCCTTGGTTGGTATCCTCAAGAACTATGGACATATCATTCTTATGCACAAGTTCATCCCTTGTATGATTGTTCATGTGCACAAAAGTCTCACACACTGACTCTCGTGAATTAGTGGTATAAAAACACACACCTTCTAAGAGGCAGATCCATGCTTTCAAGAGAAATACCAGGGGTCCTTCAGGACCAGTAGAGCAGTTGGTCAACAAATTTGAATCAATGATCCAAAAGTGGTGACACTGAAATAACCTAAGGAAAACTATACAAATAAACACTCCAATAAAAATCCCTAAGAGAAACATTGCAAGAAAACAACTTTTCTGAATCTTCAGTCCAGGTGGATGAGGTCCTAAGTCCAACGAAATGAAAAAGTGAAAAGGGACCTTCTGGAGGAAGGCACGGGTTGATTAAGTCCCTTGGACCAATGAATGAAGCAGTGAGAAGCGATTATCCCGACCTCCACTAACCATCCTTATCCGGTGCAAGTACCCACACTTCACTAGGCACCCTCCAATAGTACTGAAAAGTGTGATACAAAATCTGCCCCAGGTACCATGACAAGCCCACATAGTCACCTTTGAGATCCCTAGGAAAAACCATTAAGGTCACCAACTCCTAGTCAGTGCATGGGGGGCACAATCGACAGTTGGGATCGAATGTATAGGCAGGGTAGCTAAGCACGAAGCCTCAAAAGCATTGCCTCTCATGGAGGTATAGGTATTAACAAAACCCCCAATATAGGATCTCTCCACTACTCTTAGTCAAGATTCGGAGGGGAAATCTCCTCAGATCTCCTTCACACGACCTCGTGTTTATCTCCTGTGTTAGAGGAGGTTCCCAATTATACTTATACGATAGTTGGATTTGGGATTCTCCCTAGCTCAGACTCCTATGCTTGTTTTTCGGCCTTGGAGAGTTATCTCTCCAATCTTAATCCAAGGCCCTAACCCTAAAATTGTTTGTGAACCCTAGAAACAAAGTCTAGTACATTTTAAGTTTAGCGTTCGTTTTAGTGGTTGTTTTTAGTTAAAGGGTATGGAGGTGCAATTGATGTTGTTTGACACTCTTGCAAAAATGAAACTTATAAGAACATTGGCAAATAAAACTTTACACTAATTCTTTAAATGAAAAAGAGTTTCACAAAGAAAATGCACGAACAATCCTTCAAACCTAAAGATGCAATTTTTTTTCTTTTTCTGATGCAAAATGCACAATGCGACTTTCAAGAGAAATAAAAGAAGAAAACAAAAGTTTTGTTTTGTTTTGTTTTGTTTTGTTTTTTGTTTTTTGTTTTTTTTTAATTTGTTTTTTTTTTCTTTTGAAATGCTTTTAAGATGAGAAAAAACGAAAACCTATGCTACTATCTTTTTCTTTTTCAAATAACAACGCAAATAAAGAAAGAGACCTAACTAACATAAGACTAAGTTTTTCATTTTCTTTCAATCAAAGCAAAACTAACAAAAGATGCTAAAAGGGACTGCAAAATACACAAATGCAAGCTAAAAATAAGCCAGGAATGATGGGAAACCAAGAGTAAGGTATTTTATTTTTTTTATAATATATCTTAAGAAATCAACAAAGAAAAGCCAAACAGAGACTCAGGACAACCCAGGTGACTGATCAAACCAAGCATTCAACCCAAAACATAAGAGAAATTAAAAAAAAAATCAATTTCACATAGGTCCACGACTATTTCAAATGCAACTCATGGATATCCACGAGTTGTAGAGATGCAATGAGAAAATGAACATGGGATACAAAGATGAAATTCATGGATAGAAAGGTAAGCTTAGAAAATAAAAAAGGCCACTTTGAAACAGAGGGCTTCAAGATTTAACAACAGGTCCTGCGAGGCTAAAAGACTCAGAAACTAACAAAAAAAAAACAAAGAAAGCAAGAAAGACACCTCAATAAAACTGACCTAACTAGGAGAGTACCCAATGGAGTCGCCAATTCTAATTAATGGATTTTATCCCTGTGATCTTGGGTCAGGATCACAACAGAGAAAGACAGAATGGTAGAGATAAATATCTCCCCTCAAACACAAACACACAAATACTAAAGAATAACTACTTAATTAGGAGTAGGTAAGGATAGAGAAGAGAGAAGGAGAGCACCTTATTCTCCCATTTGATGTCAACCCCATTCTCCAATCTGTTGAAGAGCTCCTGGTCTTCTACTGGAACTAGCCTGGAAGAAAGACACAAAACAAATGTTGCTGCGAAGGTAGTTATCTTATCAAAACCATGTGCGTATTAGAGATTATATTCAAAGTAAGTACATAGATAAACATGCAATGAAGACCATGACTGAGGGAAAACAAACTCTTTATTATGATCCAAGTGGATATTGGTGGCCACCCACCTTTTTCATTTGGCTCAAAACATTTTTTTGGCAATTTTGGCAATTTACTATTTTTAGCAGTTTTTAATTTTCGGG
The DNA here is from genome assembly GCA_032191745.1 of Picea mariana. Classification (NCBI taxonomy): domain Eukaryota; kingdom Viridiplantae; phylum Streptophyta; class Pinopsida; order Pinales; family Pinaceae; genus Picea; species Picea mariana. The sequence continues at coordinate 32,339 of JASDQU010883213.1, forward strand.
GCCATTTTGAGGGCCTAAATGAAGGTTTTTCAGGACTGATCTTCTTAATAATATCCAAAACCTCTGATTGATCTCCCAAAATGAATCTCCTCGACGATACCTTTCCAACGAGCTATCGTGTGCCCCAAACAGAGATTGTATGCCAAAGTTACGCCCCTGGGAAGTTGATACACCAAACTACCCAAAACGAGGTCCACAAAACTGTTGGCTTTTCATCTTCTGGGGTTAGGGTTTTGGATTTTATTTATGATAAAAAGGCCTTTGAATCTTCTTTGTAAAATCATCTTCTTGCGAGTTTGAGTACCAGACACATCTCTTCTCAGAGATAAGATGCCACCATTCTAGCATGTCTTTCACTCTGTATTTTTATAGTCTTTGTACATTTTCGCTCATTAATAGAAAATTGTGTATTACTGTATCTTTGTGATTATGGCTGCATATCTGATACATTTATGTTATATTATTGGATATCCAATATATCTCTATACATTTCTTTATTATATCTCCGCTCTCATTTCGTGCCGAAAATAATCTAGATCAGTGGTATCAGAGCAGGCTGCTCTTGATCGTTTTTCAGTGCATGTCCTTGACGAGGTTCGAGTATAGAAAGTTGGGTCTCGAGCTTGTCTCTCTTGAGGAAAATCGCTCTCACACACTCAAGAAACCCTCCATGGCAGAAGAAAATAAAAATGATAGAGCAGACGGTTCTATTAATTTGTTTCTTGAGCAAGCTCTCACGCGACAGAGGGACAAAATGATGGAGAATTTTGCCCACATCCTTCAACGCCTACCGATAGCAATAGGCACGTATTCATCAAGTGACCACTTTGGAGGAACCTCACCTTTCAAGGTACAAGTTAATTTTGATATTCCCATATTTGAAGGTCAAATAGATGCAGATACCCTAGAAAAATGGTTAAATCTGCTAGAAGGTTATTTCTCTGTTCATAATTTCTCCGACAGAGAAAAGATCACCTTCACATTCCTTAGGGCTCTCCCCCATGTCAAACATTGGTGGGAAACTTACTGGGAGAAACATTCCACATAGGAGTCTGGAATATATGGGCCCGAGCCCACTTGGGATTTTTTTGTGGATGTGGTAAAGGAACAATATTACCGCGTTGGCAATTATGAGGACCAATGCATGAGATGGGCCACACTGTGGTAAGAGAGGGGCCAAGCAGTTCCAGAGTTCACCAATACCTTCCATACCTTGCGCACAAAGATGGGTATCAAGGACTCTGAACAACATTTGGTTATGAAATACCATGGGGCTCTGCACAGATACATCCAAACTTAAATGGATTTTCTGGACATCTCATCACTCGGTGTTGCTTATTGATATGTTGTTAAAATTGAGCAGAAATTTAAGCATCCGAAAAAATGAGAGTTTGGGTTTGCAAATCCGCAACAACCAAAATATGATAAAGATGTCCCTAAAAAAAAGTCTCCCGAAAACCATCCCAAGCCACAGGAAAAGAAGGGTCACGAAAAGACGAAGAAGGACACCGTAAAATGATGTGATTTCCAAAAAAATCCCCTGGTACAACACGGATGAATGTCACGCAAAATAGTCATTGGTGGCCAAGAATAAAGACAAGGAGTCGAATCCTGATTCAAAATTTGATTCAGAAAGTATTGATAGAAGACATATGATCGATGCAGACCCCATTGCTATTGTCGCGATTGTAAAAATTCAACCAGAAGAACCCACAGATCCTGAATAGGGGGGGGGTGCCTTTTTCATTCACAAATGTGGGTGAAGGGGACCCCGCTTTATTATATTGTTGATAACGGAAGCCAGAAAAACCTCATCTCAACATAGGTCGTCAAACAGTTGGGATTGTTCACAATACCACACCCGCAACCATACAATATTGGGTGGATTCCCCAAGGATGAGATCTTCGTGTCAGCCAACAGTGTCAATTGTCATACGACATCCATCCTTTCGGAGATGAGGTATTATGTGATGTTTCCCTGTTGGATGTCTATGTTGTTCTCTTGGGACAATGATATATGTGGAAGCGTTATGCTATCTATTAGTCTCTACCCCGTAGTGTCATTGTTACTCAGGGGGGGTCATATCTATATGATCCAGATGGATCTCGATGGCCATCCACCTTTTCCACTGAATCACCATTTTGAGCCTCTAGTTTTGATAAACCATGACATTCACCCTTTTGATGGGGAATGGAATGTAATGTCATCTTCATTTGTTAATTATAGACATCATGAAATGGTTTTATGTACATGCCTACAACATAGCGTTAATGCATCGGATCCTAGTAGAAATCCACAGTTAAGCGTGCTCGGTATAGAGTAGTACTGAGATGGGTGACTGCTCGAGAAGTACTAGTATTTTACATGCCTATGGCATTTTATAAACTTAGTCCAATTTATCCCACATGCATCATGGGAATTGTTCTCCTCTCACTCTCTCCTATACAATTGAGGTGAAGGAGGCCCTTTAAGCATGCAATGGAGTCTGATGTAAAGCTTCTTGTGAAGGAAGTGTAGCCAACATCTCTTTCTTTTCAGAGATAAGCTACCCCATTTTTCTAGTTTGTGTTTTATGGTGTTTTTCTATCATATTCAGCAATAGAAATTGGGTTTCACTGTATTTTTGTGCTCTCTTCTATATTTTTGTGTATTTCATTGTTATATCTTGGTTATATTTCTGTCTTTATGTTGTTCTCAAAATAATCTGGATCAGTGGTATCAAAGCAGTCTGCTCTTTGTCATTTCTTAGAGCAGGTCCTTGATGAGGCCAGGGTATAGATATTTGGGTCTCGATCTAGTTTTGCTTGAGGACAACCACTCTTGCTAGCCCAAGTGACCTCCCATGGCGGAAGAAAAGAGAGATGATAGAGCAGGAGATCCTTTCAAGACATTGCTCGAGGAAGCCCTTGTGCGACAAAGGAACGAGATGATGGACAACTTCGCTCAGATCCTTCAAAGACTGCCGATGGCGGCAATTGAGGCATCTTCAAGAAGCAACCATTTTGCAAGTGCGACACCCTTCAAGGTACAAGTCAATTTTGATATCCCCTTATTTGAAGGCCAGATAGCTGCAGATGCTCTAGAAAAATGGTTGAATATGCTAGAAGGTTATTACTCTATACAAAAAAATTTCGACAGTGAAAAGATCACCTTCACGCTCCTTAAAGCCCTTCCCCATGTCAGAGCTTGGTGGGAAGGTTATTGGGAGAGCTACACCATGGATGAATCTACACTTTTTAGGAGAGAACCCACTTGGGTAGCCTTTGTAGATGCCCTAAAGAAGGATTTCTACCCTGTCGAAAACCATGATGACCAATACATGAGATGGACAACTCTACGTCAGAAAAGGGCCCAAATGGTGTCGGAGTACACCAACATCTTTCATACCTTGCGGTCAAAGCTGGGTATCAAAGACTCCGAGAGGCACTTGGTTTTGAAGTATCGTAGTGGTCTACATAGGTACATCCAAACAAAGATGGATTTCTTGGACATCTCTTCACTGGGAGTTTCTTATCGATATGCAGTCAAAATTGAGCAGAAATTCAACCAACAGAGTAAGTGGGAGAAGCATGGATAGAGCAAGGAAGGCCAACCTCAAGAGAGCCAATCCTAGATGAAAGCAAAGAAGGGTAATGAGAAGTCTAAGAAAGACACCGGAAAGTGGTGTGAGTTTCACAATAGCCCTTGGCACAACACTGAAGAATGTCGCTCAATACAGTCATTGGTGGCCAAGCTCAAAGACAAAGAGTCGAACCTTGACTTGGACCCTGATTAAAAAAATAATAAAATGAGACAGATCATTGATGAAAAACCCACTGCTACTATCGCAACTACAACAATCCAACCACAAGAGGATCCTGAGGAGGGGGAGCGACTCTTCCATTCATAGATGTGGGTGAAGGGGACCCCACTGCATTTTATTGTTGATAGCGGAAGCCAAAAGAGCATCATCTCAACAAAGGTTGTCAAGCAGTTGGATTTGCCAACAACACCACACCCACAACCATACAACATTGGGTGACTTCTCTAGGGTAAATATCTTTATGTCAGCCAGCAGTGTCAATTGTCATACGACATCCAGCCCTTCAAGGATGAGGTATTATGTGATGTTGCCCCGCTGGATGTCTATGATGTTCTCTTGGGCCAACCATATATGTGGAAGCGTCATGCTATCTATGAGTCTCGACCCCCTAGTGTCACTGTTACTATGGGGGGTCATCTCTATAGGATACCAAAGGTGGTTCTGACTAATGTCCCACCTAAACAATGTCGCAAGGTAGTATCTCATACTACAAAATTTAGCTTCTTCACAATCTGTTCAAAAGGTGAACAGAAGGACACTGCAACCACTACAGCCTTGGCCCAAGCACCTTCTATCCAACAAAAGCAGGTAAACAAGATTGCAACAAAGCGCAAAGATTACTTATACACATAGAAATATCATGTAGCCAGACTGGTTAAAAAGGTCCAACCCTTCCAACCACAGGTTCATGACAACCTTCAAAAATATAAGAGGTTCAACTTCTCCAACAAGGAAAACAACTCATCAAAATGCAGATTCAACACATGTTTTTCCCTCTCCCCCGGGCACTAAACGCAATGGAGACCATTGCTTCCTAAGGGGGGAGAAATAATTCAGATGGATCTCGATGGCCATCCACCTTTTCCACTGAATCACCATTTTGAGCCTCTAGTTTTGATAAACCATGACATTCACCCTTTTGATGGGGAATGGAATGTAATGTCATCTTCATTTGTTAATTACAAACATCATGTAATGGTTTTATGTACATGCCTACAACATAGTGTTAATGCATTGGATCCCAGTAGAACTCCACAGTTAAGCGCACTCGGTCTAGAGTAGTACTGGGATGGGTGACCGCTCGGGAAGTACTAGTATTTTACATGCCTATGGCATTTTATAAACTTAGTCCAATTTATCCCACATGCATCATGGAAATTGCTCTCCTCTCACTCTCTCCTATATAATTGAGGTGAAGGAGGCCCTTTAAGCATGCAATGGAGTGTGATGTAAAGCTTCTTGTGAAGGAAGCGTAGCCAACATCTCTTTCTTTTCAGAGATAAGCTACCCCATTTTTTCAGTTTGTGTTCTACGATGTTTTTCTATCTTATTCAGCAATAGAAATTGGGTTTCACTGTATTTTTGTGCTCTCTTCTATATTTTTGTGTATTTCATTGTTATATCTTGGTTATATTTCTATCTTCATGTCAATCTCAAAATAATCTGGATCACTATAGGATACCAGAGGTAGTTCCAACTACTGTCCCACCTAAAAAATGCCGCAAATTTAGCTTCTTCACAATCTTTTCAAAAGGTGAACAAAAGGATACTACAACCACTACAGCCTTAGCCCAAGCACCTTCTATCCAACAAAAGCAGGTCAACAAGAATGCAACAAATCACAAATATTCCTTCTACCCCCATAAATCTCATGTATCTCGACTGGTTGAACAGATTCAATCCCGCCAACAACAGGTTCATGACGTCCTTCCACAACGCAACGTCTCCAGCAAGGCAAGCAACACACCAAGATTCAATCGATTTCCCCTCTCCCCTGGGAACTCAATGCAATGGAAACCATTGCTTCCTAAGGAGGGAGTATTGATCCAGGTGGATATCGATGGCCACCCACCTTTTCCATTTGGCTCAAAACAATTTTTTGGCAATTTTGGCAATTTACTATTTTTAGCAGTTTTTAACTTCCAGGGCTATTTTGAGGGCCTAAATGAATATTTTTTGGGACTGAGCTTCTCAATGACAGGCGAAAGCTCTGATTGAGGACCAAAACTGAATCTCCTCGACGATGCCTTTCCAATGAGCTATTGTGCACCCCAAACAAATATCGTATGCTAAAGTTACGTCCCCGAGAAGTTGATACACCAAACTACCTAAAATGGGGTCCACAAAACTGTTGGCTTTTCATCTTCCGGGGTTAGGGTTTTATATTTTCTTTATGATAAAAAGATCTTTGGAGCCTCATTTTAAAATCATCTTCTTGTGAATGCGAGTAGCGAACACATCTCTTCTCAGAGATAAGCTGCCACCATTCTAGCAAGTCTTTCACTCCGTATTTTTACAGTCTTTGTACATTTTCACTCATTAATAAAAAATTGTGTATTATTGTATCTCTGTGTTTATGGTTGCATCTCTGATACATTTATGTTATATTATTGGATATCCGAGATATCTATGTACATTTCTTTATTATATCTCCACTCTCATTTCGTGCCGAAAATAATCCGAATCATATTAACAGTCAAAGGAAAAGTTACAACCTTGTCCTACTTCTAGCACCGTCTTGAAGCCAAATATTTGGGTTCCTCCAGGAATCCTCAAGAATCAAATCAAACAAAGAAAACTTCCTTCAATGACCCAAATAGAGATAAGGAGACACTCTATAGTCATATAAACTGAGAAAAAGTGTTGGAAAATGAGTTTTTAGTCCAGAGGGTGTGATACTCAGAGAATTATAGGGAAAGGAGGCTTGCTAGATGCTGGGAAAATAACTTTGCATGAAAGGACTTAACCTCTCCTTAGCCCTCAATGATTTTTTTATATCATCCCAAAGAGGTTTGGGGAGTTGGTTTCCGTTGAGTACGGGCAAGGGTCGTTGGGAAACGAGTCCAACCAAAAAACTCGCCTGAAAACATGGGATTATTTTATTTTCACAAAAATTGAGGGCATCTGCGGGTTGCAATGTGGTAAAGTGCGGATGTATGCGTGTTCACTAGGGAAACCTGTGGATATGCTCGTAGAGCATGTTTTAAAAGTAATTTTTGAGAGGTCCTTTGCAGGGAAATCCTAGCAAGTAGTGGGAAAGGGTTAGGACATGGCAGAAAAGCACAGGTGTGGCATTTTGTGTTATAACACTTGTCTACATGGTCTGGTGCATTTCCTTAGACTTCCATAGGTTTGACATAATGAGCTCCTTGAAACTCACTCTCCAAGCCCTGATTGATTGATGCAAATTGAGATTGACGGGGAGATACCAACAACCTCAGTTGTTGACATTCCTATTCCAATATTTCGATTCTCTGGAGGAGAGAAACTATAATTTGATCCAGAGTTTCTACCTTACCGAAGACCTATTGAAAATCCAGATTATTACCTGCAATTAATTCTTGATGTATGCACAATATGTAACCAATCTCACTCTAGGATGGATTCATATTGAGATCAATGTGCTTCTCAAACAAAGTTATAGGTTGTCCAAAATAATCCCTGAAATCAGAAACACCAGTGCCAATAGAACCATAATTTCTAAAATTGATGAAGGGACTTTGCAATAAAATTTGAACCTATTTAAAATGGAGAGCAGGTGGAGGACGAATAATAATACTAAGATCCATGTTTGTATTATGATGATCAAAAGTATCCCCATTGTCATCGATATTAACGCTCCCAATTACAACTAACATGAGGTTAAAAAATAGGCAACAAAAATCCCTTTGATCCCAATTGCATTTGTGGGAAAAGGGCAATAAAATTGACCATGACCCACACCCTTGCTACTCCTCGGACAACCCTAANTAAGCAAGAGACCAGGGCTGGAATGGAAACTAAACACTGAGAACCCATAACGTATATTGAAAATGTGGCTCGCTCCATAATAGGCCTAGGTGCCATAAATGACTTTAGAAAAACACTAGGAGGTTCAATAGAAGACAACTGCACAGGGTGTCAAAAAACAAATTTTGAAACATGAGACCACCTCCTAACTTCATAATAAATTCCATAAACAAGGAGAAGAACATGAAACCCCAAACTGAATTTAAAAAACCTTTTAGCAAACCCAAAAGTGAAGTCATGATTTCCGGAACTTAACCCATGATTAAGAGTCACAATAAAATCTAAAACTTCAAAGATATAGATTGGGATATCAAAGAAAAGCAGAGAAGGGGAAGGAAGAAGGAACCTAGAGACTAGGTAGGGCTTGAATGAGAGACCAAAACTAAGTAGACCACCACCCGAAGGAGCCTTCTTCCCATAGAGAACCACCACAGATAGAGGGATAAACTCTATTTCCCAACACCATCTCGCTCCACCACTAGAGAAGATCAGAAAAGCCATGACTAAAATGATAAGAACAATGCCTTCACATTTGTTACACTGAATGAAAACATTGGTGTCGGACACATAAATTTGTTCGAGTTGCAACCAAATTAAAGAGGAGCGCAACCTAATTGGGCTCAAATTTATTACTCCAACCACGAATACATTAAGGGATGTGATGCCACCTATAATTTCCATTTAACTTGTAATGACCTTTGTCAAGCCACGATCTCTCTTTGGCCAATTGATCCAGGTGGATATTGGTGGCCACCCACCTATTCCACCAGTGCAAAACACAGTTTCCACCTTGGGAATTTTTCTATAGTTTTTAAGGTCTTGAACTTCTGGGGCCATTTTGAGGCCCTAAACGTTGTTTTTTGGACATTCATGGAGCCAAGAGTTGTCGATGACATAGCTTGGCCCTAGCAAAAATTTGTAAATATCGGTTAGACCTTTCTAACGGTATATTGAATGCCCCAAACAGATATTGTATGCAAAATTTATGCCCTTTGGGAAGTTGACGTATCAACTACCCCCATCGGGGCCCACAAACCTTTTTGGCGTGTCATCTTCCCGGGCTAGGATTTTGGATGTTTAGGGTTTTCTTATTAATGCTTTATGTTGGAAAGGCCTTTGGAGCCTCATTGTAAACATCTTTTGGTGAATGCGCATACTTGTCACATCTCTTATTAGAGATAAACTACCACTATTCTAGCGAGTTCATTTCACTTTGTGTTTCTTGCAATATCTTCGTGTGTTTCTTTGTTATATCTCTGTTTTCATTTCATTCTTAACAAAATCTAGATCATCAATTTTTCGACATCATTGTTTAGATCACGCTTGACATGGATTAATGAGAAATCTTCAAAGTCCTTAAGAAGGGAAATTAAGAAAAACATAGTGCCAGAGAGGACATTACCCCCAAGAATTGAGTTCTTAATAATGGCAATTATAATCAACATGGAATCACAAAATATCAATAACCTGGATATCCCGAGGGATCTAGACAAACTTATCCTTGCAAAAAGGCCATAGGCCTCGGCCTCATTGTTAGAAATTGACCCAAGACCCCAAGCAAAGTGAGCAATGATATTTCCTCCCAGATCACATAAGATCCCACCTGCACCTATCGTCCCTGTGAGTGAAACAATCATAACTATAGATGGGAATTCACCATTGAGCCACTAATATGACTACATGCAACATCTCTAATACAAAGAAAACACCAAATAACTCACATACAAATTTTATTTTTCCACGAACATAGAGGAATATTCAAACCATTCAAGACACAATGGACACCATATTTACCTTGGAAACCCAAACGGAAAAATAAACATTTAGTCAACTTTTGTTAGTCTCTTTATTGCTTGGCAAATGTGCAAGTTGCTATACCTATAACTCTCTACTACATTCTCAATTTTCAGATGGAAATTTAGGCAACATTTCATCTCAAACTCAGCCAAAGAACCCCTATTCCAATGTGGTGCATGGATAAATAGGAGAATGGATCAACTAGAAGGCTAGGTGTCCCCAAATCCTCAACCTCCCCTAAGCCTAGTGGTGGCTTCTCCTCTTTTGTCTTTTCTCAATAAGCACTTTGGGGAATAGTTCTCATGCTCTATTTTTTTAATACTCTTTCTTCTTCTTTCAATTCTCCCTTTTCCCCATCTTTTAACTTTTCCCATGCTTATATTAAGTTTACAATGCTAATAAAGGTGTGGATACCGATCGAAATGACTTGGGGCCCTTCATGCCATTAACCTTGTCTCCTACCTTGTCCATAGTCTTGAACCTTGGTGTTGTTAATCCTTGTAGAACTTGAGCCAATAGCCTATCGTGTTGTCTTCCAAATCCAATTCAAAACATGTTTGGAAACAAGATTGGATAATGTTCCTTAAATATGAAAGCTGGCAAGACTCTGTCATTGTTGCCCACACTAACAACTAACAAGAATCCAACATCAAATGAACATAGAGTACATCACAAAACTGTATGGCCCACAAAATGATCCCTAGAAGTAACTAAAGGCATTGTAGAATCTATTTTGTTAAGTTTTTTCCCTCTTTTTCCATTTTAAGTGATTTGGTGCATCGACAACAACCTAGCTTGGAGTTTAAGGATTTGTTTTGTGAGGTCACGCTAGCTTTTTTGGGGGATGTATAAGATTTGTAGGAATCATGCAATTGGAAGCCATCTACAACCTCATGTGACATAGATTTGTAATGTAACATAACATGGGTAACATTGAGAAAATAATTAAAAATACATGTTGGTCAACCACATAAAAAAATCAACAAGGATAATAGCTCCAAATAATTATGTTTTACAATTTTATTAAATCGATATATGAAACAAACACTTTACTAGCATTTATTCAAACCATAACATGTAGAAATTCAAATCACAATGTCATTTGTAATCTCCATTACATTGCACAATTAAAAATAACATAATATCATTTGCAATATTTCTTATTATCATTAAAACATTCTAACTTTCTTATGGGAACTTTTCAAAACATAAAAAAAATTATATGACAAATTTAAGGCAAGTCTGTTTAATTTTTTTTAAAAATGTAAATCTGAGTTTGTTAACTGCATTCATGAGGAAAAGATTTCCATTGCAGATGCCGTTATTGGTTTGTCAATTGTTAATTGCATTCATCCTCAAAGGATTTCCATCGTTGATATTGTTATTGGTTTGTAAATCTGTAAATTGGTGAGTCGCGACTAAATCGTTCATTTAGTGCGAAGATTTCGTGTGATTTGGTCCAGCGACTCTACAGGCAAGCATTCAAACCCAGAATCAATCCGTATCCAAAACCATCCAATAAAATGGACGAATATTATCGAAGTCGGTTACCATCCAATGAAATGGACGAATATTATCGAAGTCGGTTGCTTTAAATTGGACGTTCCACTGCATAATGATATGTTTGAATTTCAAATGGTTATTATATATGATGAATATCAGATATCACAATAGAGTATCTTTGCCTTTTTCTAATCAAATCACAATTTGCTTATGACTTGACACCACATCCAATTTCTTTTTTTCCAAATTTTAAATTTATTTTTCTTATACAAATCCCCTTCAAACGAGGGGATATTTGTCACTTTACCCAGCAATTAAAAAAAAAAGAAATTTTAAATATTTAAAAATCAAAAAATATATTTTATTTACTTATAATAATTTAATTAACTTTTTTTTCACATATATTGAAAAGGTTATAAAAATAAAAGTGATTTTGACTTTTTATCAAAAATTGTATTTTAATAATAATAATAATACATTAACTATATAGAAGAAACTACATTTAAGCAATTTATGAAAGTATGGGAAGAATTTAAGGGTAGAATAGGATTTAGGGGTAATATTACCTTTAGTTTTGAAGAGAATATGAGAGATGAGTGTAGCTCTCTAGTTGGTGGTATTTATGTGTATATTGTTGCTTTGAAGATGGAAGAAGTTTCATTTTTCTCCTTGGTTAGTGCATTGATTTCAGTAACCAACCTAGATCTAGATTAACTTTAGACCTATCATGGCCGAGAGAGACACAGTATACATACCCTACTTCTCCTTCTGGATTTGAACTTGTGATCTTTTAGGAGGAAACACATGTTCTTAACCATTAAGCCCACTCAAGATTTATTTTACTTAAGATGGATATTGAAATATTTTATTTATGACCGACATTGAAATATTTTTTTGTTATTAATATATTTTTTTAAATGCTACCTATCAACTCCATGTTGAGCACTAAAGAAATTACACATCTCCCTTATATTGGGCTCTAGAAAGTGCATTTCTGCGCAATGATATAATGCAAAATGATTTAGTGTATTAATTCAAGAAATGATAAAAAGAAGTAGTGTAACTTGGAAATAATATAACACACATCACACACAAAAGGTAGATACGATTCCATATACTACATTACATAGACTACATTAGATAGCTAGCTTAGAAAGAAATAGTAACCACCGGTAATTTAATTTATGTGTTTTATAGTGCTTTATATTTTAATTTAGTCAACTTAAATATTTGAGAGGATTGAGATTTGGATTAATTGAATCAAATATCTATTTTATGGAATGACATTTGATAGCTGCAAAGTCTTGTTCTTGGGAATGTTTTTGGAGATGCACTAGTTATTGGAAATGTGAATTTACAAGATCAAAGAGGTTGCTTGAGCAACGAAAAGAGCATCAAATTGGTGACTAGAAATGAAAATACATATAGAGACAATTGATTTGATACCATATTTGACGTGAAAGAGTCGTATCCAAGAGAAACATCTACTAGATGATCTGCAGCCATTAATATGATTAATGCGATGAAATTATTGAAAGAATGGTAAAGGTGTTGAAGGGTACTTTATAGTCTAGGAGTAATATTACCTTCAACATTAGGTAGACTGAGGGAGATGAGTGTAGCTCCCTAGTTGAGACATTTATGTGCAGATCACCCATGTGAATATGGAAGAACCATCAATTATTAATCCTCCAATGCAGATGCCCATGACCACCTGGCTTACCTTTCCATTGGTCCTCTTGATCAGTGCATTGATTTAAGAAATGATAAAAAGGAGCAATCTAAAACCTAAAAACATACAGTGAGCCCTGTGTGGTTGATGTTGATGACATACAATGGATAAAATTATTTGTGCATTGATTTCAATGTTTGTACATAATGATGATCATCTAAAGTTTTGAGACAACCATTGGAACAGATCTAGATCCATCTTAACTCTAGATCTATAAAGCGTCGAGAGGAATCAAATTCCTTGAGGTGCAAACTCTTCCTCAAGTTTCAGATTCTAAAAAAGTTTACATCTTAAGAGATTTCATCATCTCGATACTTTAGAGTTACAGAGTTAAGATGGATTTAAGTTGGTATAGATACACTACAATCTGGCTCTTAAAATGTTTTTATGAACGCTCTTGATCAATATAAATAAGCAAGCATTTTTTTCTCAATGTGAGAATTTAGGAGAATAAAGTGAGTGGTCTCACTTACTCATAGTGTTGATTCTTTGCTTAAGCAAATGTTATTAGAGGTATCTAGTCTGCCAAATCACGCAAGACTTGCACTATGTAAAAAAAATAATCCACAAAAGCAAACATATCTCCATATGAATTTGAACCATAAAAATTTTTAGGGGCTGTATATCGTCCATGAGCTATTTTTCCAAGCTTTTTCCCCCAAAAAAATTCACCAGATTCCATTTTTTCTAAAAATGATTCGACCAAATTTTATAGAATACTTTTTTTGACCTCAAAAATAGCCCAAATTTTATAAAAACAATATAAAATCTTTAGAAATTTGAATATTTTTACAAAAATATCACCAAACATTTTATAGTTTGCATATTAAAGATTAGTAAGATTTACTAAGGTTTCGACAATTTAAAATAAATTTCTATCCTTAAAATCATCTATGATTTGAACCTTCTTATAGAAGCAACGATATTCCACTTTATCAATCAACTAAAACCATTAACAATGCTTTTAATTTGATTTTTTTTTTTACTAGTTTTCTCTTATAATAATGAGTTTAACCTGACCAAATTTACTTTTATAGGAAATCATAACACCATTAATAGGAAATCATAACACCATTCAATTTCAATTTGATTACTTTTAACCATACACTTAAATTTTTTTATTTCACCAAAGTTGTTCAAGATTCATAAATAACCTTAAACATTGTTGTATATATTAAGATGCATTTACAATCACAAGCACTAATATGTCACTTCGTAATCACTCTCATAAAATTATATTAAATTCGTATAGCTGTTAAATATCAAAATTGCTCCTATCATTCTTATGAAAGTAGACACGAAGAGAGCTTAGCAGAAAATGAAGAGAGAAACTCTTATGCCAGAGAGCCGAGCATTTCAGGCGGGAAATTATATTTCAAATTTGCGCAGAGAACTTGGATTTCACAGTCCTTAATCGGCCAGTAGCTTCAGTCACGGACTTGCTGGTGAGTTTTTTTTAGCTTTTCTATTGAGGCAAGGCACTCGTTGGTTTACAGTGTAGGCCCAGTTTTCGTTTTTCTGTTGGACTCTTGTCCCCTCTTTGGGGAGGGTGGGACAACTTTACTCAATCTTTTAGGTTTGAGGACAGCGTTGGAGTTTACGTAGCTGTTAAAACCATTTTAACCTGTAGGTAGCCTTACTAAATCTTTTCATTTTCCCTTATTGGTTGCTTGGGATCCAAACCTCTTCGAGTTAAAACCTTTTCTGACTGTCAGTGGTATTTTATTAATTGGCAGCTGTGCATCCACTAAAAAGGAGGTGGCTTTCCTCAATATTTACGGTCCGTGTAAAGATAGACAACTCTTCTGGAGTAATTTTGCCAAGAGTGGTTTGCACTCTATCCCGAACATTATCATTGCCGGGGATTTTAATTTTATTCTGTCTTCGGAAGAAAATTGGGGTGGTTCTTTCGTTCCAGGCACTATGGAATTGTTTTTGAGAAGCCTACTCATGTCTTTGAAACTAGTTGATTTAAAGCCAACCAAATTGATTCCCACCTGGCGTAATGGGCGAGCAGGTCCTCATGCTACGACCAGAAGACTAGATAGATGTTTAATTTCTGAAGCGTCCGTTTCTTCTATGGGCCTCTCCAGGGCGTGGGTTGATTACCCTTTTGTCTCCAATCACACACCTCTTTTAATCCAATTTGAAACTGCTCCAGTTTACAAGCCCTTTCCGTTCAAATTTAATTCCTTATGGTTGCAAGAGGCCGATTTTGTTAACCTGGTTCAGAATTTATGGAGCGATCCCCGTTTCCTGTCAGAGGAAAATAGTCAACAACGTATGGTATGGAAGCTCAAAGAACTAAAATTTCACATGAAGAAATGGCAGTCTGAGCTCGTTTTATTGAAATCGAAGGCAGTCGAAGGCTGGGAATCCGAAATCAGTAGACTGTTGTTGAAATCTGTTGATGGAGCGTTGTCTTTGCAGGATGAAGGTTATCTTCGCGCGCTGGAATATAACAGAAATAATCATTTGCGGGGCAAGGAGGAGGCATGGCGCCTTCGCAGCAGAGTAACATGGATCCAGAGTGGGGATTCAAATACTAAGTTCTTCCATAAGATGACAGGGATTAATAGAAACCGTAAGCACATTTGGGAAGTCAATTCAGATGCTGGAATTAAAATTTCAGGACAGAATGCGATTAAGGAAGCGGCAGTGAATCATTTCAAAGACTTCTTTAAAGCGAAAGAAGGAACAGATTATGCTGAAATGGTGAGGATATCTAGCCTGTATCCTAGGATGGTTACAGAAGAGGAGGATGATTCTCTTTATAGCCCTCTCACATTGGAAGAAATTAAATATGTTCTGGTTAAATTCAACAGAGACCGAAGTCCGGGTCCTAATGGGTGGACTTCAGAGTTTTTTGTTTTTTTCTTTGATCTGGTTGGTCAAGATCTCCTTGAAATGGTGGAAGATTCGAGGAGGAAAGGCAAACTCTGTGGAGGCCTTAACTCTACTTTTTTGGCTCTGATTCCGAATGCCAACAAGCCAGACTCTTTTGATGATTTCTGACCCATTTCATTATGTAATCTTATCTACAAAGTGATCTCAAAAATCCTTGCAAACCGGATTAAACCCTTTCTTTCAAAGTGTCTTTCTTCTGAATAGCTTGGTTTCTTAAAGGGAAGAAGAATCCAGGAAGCTATTGGCTCTACACATGAAACACTTCATAGCATTAAACAAAAAGAATATAAAATCCTTGGTGCTAAAACTAGACCTCAAAAAGGCCTACGACAGTATTGACTGGGAGTACCTTAGAGTGGTCTTACTCTCAGTTGGTTTTGGGACAAAGCTATCGGATTGGATAATGTGTTGTGTCACAA
>JASDQU010883216.1:9234-21032 GCA_032191745.1 Picea mariana
CTCCTTCAACTTTTGCGTTCTTCACCTATGACTCCATTAACCCTAAGGCACTGATCTAAGACCTCCAGCGTTGAAGTAGAATTGGATCCAAACACTCTCAAACCTCTTGAAATTGAAACCCTAACTACACTAACCCTAGCCTAGACTAACTTACTAACCCTAAGTTGCTGACGTCGTCATTGAATATTTCATCTTTATTGCAGCAATGTTTTGACTTTTGAGTAATTGAATGGTAGTTGAAGGCATTAATTAAGTTAAGAAGTTATTTGATATATTGAATGCTGTATCATTCTAGTATTTATTGATGAAGTGACATTACTGCTATTGCTATTTTGTAAACATTGACTTCGTCAACATATACTTTTAAATTGCTCATATTGAATATCAGATAATCTTTAACATATATGAAGTACTAACCAAGATTGCAGGATACATAACTAAGGAGATTATGTCTCGAGGCCCACAGGTCTTAGACATGGAGTACCAAGAGCCATATTGACTGGAGCTTGGCCCTGGAGGTCCCATCTTTTCTTCAGCGCCTCCCATCTATCAGTAGCAGCAACATCCATCCCATMAGCTTGGTTCTGAAGTAGCAGTGGGTCTTGCTCCATGAGGTAATGAGTCCGAGTATCATGGTATGTGTCACTCTGATTCTCAAAACATTTTAATATGTGCATTGAATTCTCTTTTGCTTCATGATGTTTGCTTGGAAATTATGCCTTTTAACTTGTCCATACCTGGGGGGGATAACAAAGTGCCCTAGTAAGTTGGTTCCCTTAGGGATGGGTTACCACCGGGTGGGTCTATGAAAGCTCATTGTCCATTCCTTCCATACTTATCACTTTTCATCATTTTCCCTCTCATCTATCCCCTACATTAGTTCGGGCATTAGGTTTGCCAAGCTAGTAAGGGTTGTACCTTGCCTTGTGGGAAAAGGGGCTAAAGGCCTAGAGGGTAAAACTAGCTGGCAAAAGTTAATAGCCAAGATCAAACCTTGAGATGCTTCGCCCAGGGATCCTCGAGAAAGCAATAAACGACTTCTCAGCAAGAAACGAGGGGGACCCATAAAATAAAATAAAACTCAAGACCTGGTTGGTGGATAGGGGGTCTCATCATGAGCCAGCCTATTAGGTCCATGGACATGTAGCGGTATGACACTACTATTCATCTGGTCACCACGCCAGGGTAGTGGCTCTTGGTGGCATAGCCAAGAGAAAGGGGGTCTCATCACGAGCCAGTCTTCTCATCTCTGTGAAATGCTTGTGGGTAACGCTGTCACCACTGGTCACCACGCCAGGGCAATGTCCTCCAGCTATTCTCTTGAAAGAAAAAAACAATAAGACAAAGAGTAAAAAGGCATTGAATGGGCTAGGAAACAATTGCATCCATGACAAGGTGCAACTCACCTTCTACAGAGGCACCCATAGGTAAGACCTACATTTCTCTGTTATCACTGCACCCCTTTCCCAAACATCCCCTACACCATCTCATGCATTTACATGACCTAGATTGGTCTTCACCTGGAAACACCCCACACTTGAGGAGGATTAACCCAATAGGACATCCTGGGACCCTCTCCAAACCTGGCTTTTTAAATAGCATAACATCTTTGAGCATTTGTCTGGGTAAAGGGGGGTTTGAAGCACATGTTTGGGTAACTTGATTATTAGATGTGATTGACATTGCTATGATCCCTGTGACTTGTGAGCCCATGGAGGGTGTACTTGTTGTTGCTGCACGACCATGCCCGACGGACAGGTACATATGGGGAGATGATTAGCTCGGACCTCCATGGGGCTAAAAGCCCACCAGATGGATGCTGAGACCCCAACCAGGGGTAGAGGGATACCAAAAGCTTGCACCAGAGAAAAGGGAGGACGTTCCACCAGAGGCACTTTGGCATGCCTGGACCCAGGGGGGTCTTGCCCTCCCACCATGACGTTGGCCCTTGAGGGCCCATGACGTCATCATTCTGAGCCTTGACGTCATCCAATTGGGGTTTTAGGCATGACAACAGCTTGGTTGGCACGTGTGGCAGTTTCTGAGGGGTTTTGAGCCCTAATGTTCACTTTGGAGGTCCAACGTTCACTTTGGAGGCCTATCATTCCAAGAAGGGGCCCAACGTCACCCTAGGAGGGGCATGACATTATCCCTAAAAGATAAAATTAGGGTTTTAATTGTCAATTTTATGTAAAACTGGATTTTTGATGTAAACTGTCCATGTCGGCCTTTTTTGACCTAAAATGTAATTAAAGGTCACTTCTATTGTATAAATAAGGGAAAAATATCTTATATTTTTCAGCATCTTTCACACACACAAGTGTGAGGTCTGGAATTCGGCTTCTTTAAAGGCTTATTGGCTGAACTAAGTGGTGCGCAACTCTTGGAGGAAGCTTATCTTGGTGTATTTTTGCATTTTCATGGTGGAAAGTCTTCAACTAGGGTTTGTGGCTAGATTATTCTTGAAGTAGAAATCTGCAATCCTTCTTTATTTTGAATGGTTATGGTGTATTTACTTGCTCATTTATAAGATTATGAAATTGCTAGTGTGAAATCCTAGGAGAAAAGCACATGTTATTGTCCTTTTCTTTATAACTCTTCACCTACTTGATTTTGCTAGAAGACACCTCCTTTGAAGGACATACTAGAGCCCTACCTTAGTAGCACTCTAGTACTATTGCTTCATTAAGCTTTCATACTTTTATTTCAAGCTTGACCTAAAGAAGAAAGAAATTGCTAGGGCCTAGGGTTACCTACTTCCTAACATCTTTTCCTTCTAGGGTTTTGGATATTGAGGCCTTAGGTTACTAACACCTCAACCATCCTCCCTCTTCCTTTAGCTCACCCATTATCATTTGTTTCCCTCTAAGAATTGCTGCTGCAATATTGACTCCATTTACTCGAAAAGGCACTAGTTCATACCTTGCAAGTGATTGATTGACTAAAACAACTCTTAAACCATCTACTTTAAGACCTTTACTAATTATTTCTAACTCTAGATTAGACTAACCTACTAACTACTTTGCTGCTGTTGCAAAAGATTGCTACAACCATCTATAACAACAACAATTTCATCTCAAAAGCAAGTTTTAAAGCTGATTATACATTGCCTTCATTGCTTCAGACAATTACTAACATTTTGTCAAGGTTATATTATCATTTTTGGTCATTTTTGAAGCTTTATTGAGGCATAATTGTGAAGCTATTGCTATAGACATTGCTGTTATAAATACTTCTGTTGCTTCAACTTTTATATTAACTTGTTCTTTTCATCAAAGTCTATGGTTTTATGAAGCACTAACATCATATGGTACTTGCAAATAGTATTTTTCTTGTTGTCTTGTTCTGGGCAGGTACACTTAAATATTACTTTGCTTCATCTCATTAAAACCTTTGGAAATTTTGGTCAGAGTGACCTGTGAGAGGGGTGGGACTTTCTTGATACTCTTACCTTAGGCTTCTCAAACCCCCAGGTCACTAGGGACGTCTCCCCTGGGGTACTACTCCTAAAGAGAAAGAGGTGTCTTGTTTAAGTGACAGTGATAGGACAACGTCCTGTTACGCCAATTTATTGTTCACTTGCCTTTGGATTTTGGGCAAGTACAATTTGCACGATAACAATGCTAATTAAGAAGCTTGCCCCCAGGCCCAATTAAAGTGGTTTTAACCACTAAGAAGAGAAGTCGGCCCTGCCTAGTGAAGAGACACCTTTTCAGCGCCTGCTAGCTAGTATAAATAAAGGAGGCTAGCACCTCATTATCTCACTCATTTCACTCATCAAGTGCGCAAGTTTGGAGAGCCTCAGTTGGGAGAAGAAGGAAGAGAGAGGCACATTGCTTAGTGTTGGATATTCTCTAGTGTTTTGGTTTATTGTCTTGGCATTGTATTGGCTATCTATATTAAAAAAGTTTGGCTGGGTTTTCTCCTCCATGAGGGTTTCCTAGGATAAATGCTGTATATCTTGTGATTGTGTTTCTCTCAGTGATCCTATTGCTATGGTTATCTAGTAAATTGAAAAGAAACCTAATAATAGCTCGAAACTTAACATGGTATCAGAGCTAAGCTGAAGAGAGCACCTTTCACTGGATAAGCAAAAACGTCACTGTTGCCGTACAAGAAAATTAGGGCTTTTCATTGAAGAGGAATTTTAGCCTAAAATTCTTCAAGGAAGTGCGCCCTAGCCTAGCAAACTCATTGGCACCTTGAGCGCACCTTTTCCGTGGCCAGAGCCTCCGGAAAGTGAAACCCTAGTTTTTGGCTGGTACCAGAAAACCAGGAAACCAGGAAACCAGAACCAGTACCAGAGGTACCAGTCCAAAATGGCAGAGGTCAAGTTTTAAGGGGTAAAACTTGAAATCTTTGAAATCAGACTACTCGAGCCTACTCGCCTCAGTTCAGCGCATCTAGTCCCTGGATCAGAATTTCAAAATTTGAAAGTTGAAAAATTAGGGTTTCCTCATAAAACCCTAAGTTGATGTTGCAGTTGCAGTACCATTTGCAATTACAGTTGTAGTACTAGTTGCAGTTGCAGTATCAGTTGCAGTTGCAGTGCCAGTTCCTTCATGTCAGTGACAACACTAGTTGCAGTGCCAACACTAGCTGTAGTACCAGTTGCAGTGGAAGTTTTTGTGAAGTGTTGGGACTGTTGTGTTATTGTCCTAGTGCACCTTACCCTAGCAAGATACTGTCAGAGGTATGTACTTACATGTGTTTAAATTGACTTACATGTGTTTAAATTGCATTATTATTCTAAAGGGTACTTGCAGGAGAAGGGATCTGTCATAGATCTAGAAGGATCTCAGATCCAACACATTCAAAGTAATAATGCACCCCGGGTTTGATCATCTTGATATGCATCTATTTGTTATGACAATATTCTGACCTTATGAACATCTAGGTTGTATGTTGAAGTTATTACCATCATAATAACCCTTGGTCAAAATTAAAGACAAGGTATTAGACTGCGATTAGAGTTTATTCTCTAACTTAGACTTCTGTCAAGATAGCATATTGTCTTAGTACAGAGAACAGGTTGAAGAAAGCACTTGTCATCCTGAGTGAAGGAGACTTGAAAGAAAAACAACACACTCATTTTTGAGGACAAAGACTCCAGGTTCCAGGTTTGATTGATTAAGTTGATAAGATTCAAAAGTTGCACATGACAAGTTTGATAACTACCTCATTACAAGTAAACACTATAGTTGAGGCAGGTCACAAGTGATAGCTCTAAAGGAGCTACTGTGACAATTATTCGTGCTATTGTTTTATTACTATTATCAAAAGAGTATTATTCTTGCTTGCTGTTTTGTTGACCTTATTTCAGGTCACTAGTGATAACCTTGAGGAAGCTATTGTGAAGGTTACAGAAGGAAACAGATTAGATGAGACATGAAGCAAACTATGTACATGACCATATACACTCATGTACCAAAGAAGATGAAGAAGCTATTTTTGAGATACAGAGTATCTCATATGGAGATTGATTGTAAGGAGCAGAAGGCTCCAAAGATGACTGAACAATAGAACAAGAACTCACAGTAGACTTGTTCAAAGGATAATGAAGCCACCTTGACATAAAGCATAATTCATTTGAAGTCTGACTCAACTTTTCATATCTAGACTTGGCATTCAACACCAAGTATATCTTGTAAGAGATGATGAAGTCCTTGTAGACTCAAAAGAAATCAAGAACAGAGTGAGCCTGATCTCAACAAGGTTCAGATGAAGAGACATCTTCCAGGACTGGGAGACAGATGCCATGAGAGACTAGATCATGGCTTCAGTGACAGAGACGAAGATATGACCCCTGAGAGGGCCCCTAGTATATGACTGGGGTTCTTGGTCTGGGACCAAGCAGTTAAAGCCCCTAGATAAGTCTAGGGCCCTTGGACATGGTCCAGGGTACCCATGCCTGGGGCATGGGTTGATCCTTGGTCTTGGACCTTGGTGGATAAGACCTCAGAAAAATTTCTGGGGCAACTTGATCCTCGATCAAGTATTTTGTTGGTGTATGACCCTCCTTGAAGGAGGACATGACCACATGAGGGATGTATCCCATATGCAATGATGATAAAGTAATAAGATCACTTTGAAAATGAATGAACAAGTATTGCCACCTTGTAAACCCTCCTAAACCCTCCCTTACCCTTGCTTGTGTTGGTTTGGGGTTTTATGTTGTTTTTGTCTTAAGGGTTAAATAAAGTTTAAATTAAAATGTTAATTATACCATGTTTAAATTATTTAATTTAAACATGTTATATTTAATAATAATTATTTTAATTTAATTTATACCCTAGCCTAAACTATAAATACCCTACACTCTACACTACTCTTGCATTGTATGAGCGGATTCTTTCTTTTGCTGCGGCCCTCTTTCATCTACTGTTGAAGTTTTTGCTGAGCTGCGGCTACCCTAGAAGACTGCTGTGTTTGTGTTGCGGCCCTTGTCTAGTGCTGTTGGAGTATTGGCCTTGAGTGCTGCGGCCCTCCCCTTGTCTACTGTTGAGTGGTGGCTGTAGGTGCGGCCTCCTGTCTGGTAGGTGCGGCCTCTCTTCTGCTGTGGGGTGCTGGTAGTTGCGGCCTCTCCTCTGCAGTTGTGTGATTGTGAGTGCGGCCCCTCTCCTTGCTGTGTGGGGTGACTGTTGGTGCGGCCCTCCTATTTGCTGCTGTGGTGTGACTGTGGGTGCAGCCCTCTCTTCTGCTGTGGGGTGATTGCTGTTCGGTTCAGACCGTGACCTCTTTCCTTGAGCCTTTGGCCTTCCCTAAGCTACCTTGTGTGAGGGTTTTGTCCACAGAAGTTCTGTGTGAGGGTTTGAGTGATTCACCTACTGTTTGTGTGAGGGTTTGACTGTGTGAAGTCTTTGTGGCCCTATCCCCTTGGTGGCAAGAAAGTTCTTTTATCTCTTGGCAAGAGATCCAACCTATATGGTGGATCTATGAGCTGGACTTTGTCTGAGCATAATTACAAATGGTTCTGCATCTCTAGTGTTGGCTGTGACTTCTTCAGAGGTAAGACTTCAGGACAAGGTAAGTTATCTATTTATTATCTTCAGATCTGGATTTTGCTTTGAGTTCTGTGTTGTTTTGATCTATCTAGATTTATGTATCAGCATTGAAGGTTATTAGATCTGGACTGTATATTGAGTTTACCCTTTGTTCTGTAGTGTGCTTTACTGTTCATGATCAGATTGTATTGAGTTTAGATCTGTAGATTGAGTTTAGATCTGTAGATCAGTATTAGTTTTATTCCAGCTTTATAGATCTGAACTAGAGTCTATTCTAGATCTACTCTCTAACTTTGGCTATATCTAAACTAGCTTAGATCTGGGTACTTATGTTTCAGTTTTCTCTGTTCTTACAGTATAGATTTGTTTTCTGAACATATGCTCTAGTTGTTATACTCACTGAAATTTAAAAGACACTATTGTTTTGCTTTACTGCCCTAATTCTAACATGGACTTTAACAAAATTTCATTTCATTTCGACCTTAGTACAATTTGTTATGCTTAGGAATTCTTGCTTAGAGTAATGTCCTTTAAACCTCTATCATTGAATATCTTGAAAGTTATGTTTATCTGTCTTTTACACAAATGCCGTGTTTAATATGTATGTAGAACCTGCAGATGTTAAAGTCCTCAGTTTGAGCTAAAATGGGGTCAAATGGCTAATATAACTATTGGCTTTTATGTGTTTTCAATAAAAATTCAAGTACATGCATTTATTAAGTGAACAAGCTAACAAGTTGATTCAGTTTGCAGTAGCAGGCTGTTGGGAAGATTTTAGTATCATGTTCTCTTGTTTTATTCCAAAAGTTCCTAAGAGCTTGATTCATAATTACTGTCCCAGGTGGTGCTACTTACTGTGCAATTGCTGCGCTTAAGTTGATGGGCTATATTACAGATGATCCTGATTCAAAAAGGCCATCATGTTCTGTGATTGATTTTCCATCACTGGTGGAGTGGAGTTTATGGGTATTCTACTTTCTTGGAGACAGCACTTATAACTATTTTACAAGACTGCTACATCTGAATTATATTCCTGCTTGCTCTTTTGTCACAATTGTCAACCACAGAAAGATGATGTGAAAGTTAGAGAGTGGCAGGCAAGTGAGGATTAGTGTCAATTCTCTGAAATGTTAACCAATCAAAGGGGAAAAGGTGAAATATTAGAGACGAAAGATAATTCATAATTAACAAGTCGAATATTGTGTGTGAGAAAGAAAGAAGAAGAAATAAAATATATTAATATCCACTCATGACCAAAGAAAGGTCAACTGGACTTGAGAGTCAAGAGTATGGGTTGGTTCAAGAAGTAAAATAAGGAGTGCCTTGTGCATCTCCTTAAATAGTAACACATCTAGGTGAACAACATTGCATAAAGATAATAAAAGAGAAAAACAGAAGGGATTAACCAATGAAGGAAACCCTGTACAATGTGAGAGAATTGTCAGGAAGAATAGGAACACATTGAAGAAAGGGAACTAGTTTTTGTCTGAAATACAATTAAACAGCAGATATAGAAAGGACAATGATTCGGTTTTATGATGCTAATTCCAACTTTAACTTATCCTTGAATTTATACTTATCCAGTGAAACTCAAACTCAGTTGTTACTGTAGACAGCTTTGTATAACTTTGGTGTAACTTGAGATCATGGGTCATTGAACACTGAAACTTTTTATTCACTCTGAATTTTCTAGCAACATGTAAGATCTATACAAAATCTCTCCTTGAAAAGAAATTTAGAAACATTTAGACCCTAAGTATTCATCTCCTGCAGTTTTGTATGATGTAAGACAATTCAATTCAATATTTAAATATATGTTTTAAATTTGAAGTTCTGAAACCTTGGAATCTTTAAATTGTCATAGTTCTTTTTCCATCAAAGCTTGAGAAGGATGTGCTTCATCTTTACAGTCAAACTTTCACAACTGGAAGAAAAAACTTACTGCTGTGCCTGAACTATGGAATAAAATATGGAATCCAATGTGCCACATAAGTACAGTATAGCTTACCACTTTCAAGTTCTTAAGCTGAGAGATATTTTTTTCCAATGAAAATCTCATGGGGAAACCCGATGGATGCTTTCCCATGTTCATGGATGGCATCCCTATTAAACCTGTTGGTGTAGACTAGTACACCTAACCCATGTAGAAATTTCAGACCCCAACCCGGTTTCAAGTCTCAATGAGACACATAGTTTAATGCCCAACCCACATTGCAAATTTAGGCTGCAAGTTAGTTAGCAGAAAATTAAATGCTCATGAACAAAAAACACATGAAGTCTGCTACAGAAAAAACTCAGAAATAAACACACCCAGAAAATTTATACTCGGAGATTTTTGGTCTAACTTCGACCCTAGAAAAACCCACAAGGGGAAAACCAGTGAGGGGATTTTTATTATTTTCAGAGCTCTGAGAAAGAATTTCTTACAGCAGTTTTTTCAGCATTAATACACAAACTTATCTTGGTTTTTGTGCCCAAAACCCAGCATAGAAAACCGTCTTTTCAGCTCCTCAATTTCTGTGCCCAGAAATCCGTACACAGTATGGCTGTCACAGCAATGAATGCTGTACAGTTCTAGAAATTCATGCCAGCTGTTGATATAATTTATGCAGAAATTTGAGGCTGTATTCTCCCTCGATTTCTGCACCAAAACCTTCCAGAAATTCGTGCAGTCCTCAATCTCGATTTCTGTGCAAATATTCTGCTGAGCGGCGTACTCAGAATCCGTATGGTACGGCCCAGTACTTGATGTACCTTCCTCTCTGAATTCTGTGCTGTTACTCGCTCCTTTGCTACTACTTGCTGTTATTCTTGCTGCAACTCGTTGTTACTTGCCCTGCTCTTTCTCAGCTCGACTCTCTCTGCTCTTGCTCTCTCCAAATCACATGAAGAAGAATACCAAGTGAATGGGGGTGCCCTTTCCCTAATTCGACCTCATGAGGGAAGGTGAAGAGACATCTAATCTAACGGTGGAGGATAGATTAGATGAATGGCTGAGATGAAATGACTTTTCATTCACCCATTTCATTTCACTTTCATAAAGTCTCATTTAATTTCATATCTCATGAAATTAATGCACTAGGGACCACATTGGACACTTTCTCACCCCTAGGCGCCTAAGTGATGAGAAACACTTGTCCTTGGTACTTTATTGATTTAATTTAACACTCCCTCTTACCGAGGAAAGTGTTCATCACCACCCCAAGCTTATCTTTGAAAGGCTTAAACTTCCCTCTCCCCAAAGATTTTGTGAGGATGTTCGCCACCTGCTCATCTGTGGAGATATATTGTAGCTCAACTGCTTCTCTTTGAGCATAATCCCGGATGAAGTGATATCTAATCTCGATGTGTTTAGACCTATCATGAAAAACTGGATTCTCAGAGAGTTTGATGCAACTCTGATTTGTTGAATTTTCACTATGCTAGGCTCAAGTATGAAGTTTATTTCAATTTTAGCATTTACTTGAACCATAAACAAATGCATCTACACCATTAACAATTGTTGCAATAACCAAGATCACAAGAAGAAATACCATGCACAAGAACACAAGAAATATCCTGGGAAACCCTTCTCAACAAGGGAAGAAAACCCAACAATCCTTTGCTATATTCTTAAGAGAAAGACCTCCCACACCATAGACCTAGCACACAAAAGGGTGCTCCCCAAAACCAATAAGCTAGCGCCCAAGAGAGGTGCGCACTTCAACGCTAGAAGATGTACTTTCTGAAATTCCGAAATTACATGTGACTTGTGTGTTTCCTCAATGGGGAAATCACCTTTATTTATACTAGTCTAGACACATCATGTAATGATCTCAAGCCATTATGCAAAGATCATCACGGTTTTGGTGTCTTTTAAAACTTTTTGCTGAGTGAGGTATTTCGTTAAACACTTTGCTGTCCTACTTGTTTAGATGTGTTTACTTGCTGAATGGCCTCTTGATTTCAGCCTTAGGGTTTACTGATGTGTTTATATGTGTGTATGCAGCAAATACAGGAAGAGACAACCATGGAACATACCTCAACCATACGCAATATGATAGACAAACCAAAACATCTCAAATCTTCTTTATTAATAAGATAGAAGAACCTGCTATAATGAAGATGCCAACAGATGGACAAGAAGATAGATAATAGAGCTGCTACAAAATACTCCCGACAATACAAAATAAGCCTTCAAAGGCTGGATAAGAGATGAAGACCAATGCCAAGTGCCAAACCCCTCAAGCTAGAAGATGCCACGCCCTGCTGCAGTGCTGAAGCTCCTCAATATTTTGGCCCTGCTGTCAAAGGTGTCCAATCACCCTAAGAAATATGCCAACTGATAGATCGGGCAGCTGCAAGGACAACCCAGGTGTCCAAATCTCCCAATCCACCCTCAAACCCTATAGATCTGAAATCCTCCACTGAATGGTGTGCCCCACTGGATGACTGAAGCCCTAGATAATTCGGCCCTGCTAAAGGAGGCCTCCAAATGCTCTGAAACTCTCCAGAAATATAGATTGGGACACTGCAAGTCACTAGGTGAAGTCTCAGGGTCAGATCTGAAGTGTAACTCCTCCAAACTGACTAGATCTGAATCTCAGAAACGCCCTCCTTCTCTTCAATTCGTCCCACTCCTCTAAGAAATAATCTGAACCATGAAACTCTCTCAGAAAGCACTAGGAATGATGGTGAAGACCCTGCAAGAAGAACCCAAGTGATGGAATCTCCAGAAACCCTGCCAATCTCCTACAACGAATCTCTCTCCAAGGATGGTGCACCCCTCCTGCTGGAAACCCTCAACTGATGCGC
>JASDQU010883216.1:33639-45272 GCA_032191745.1 Picea mariana
CTAAGAATATGCCAGCATCTTCAATGCATAGCCATCAGATTAGGGTTTAAGGTTAAATAAGGTTAAAAGATCATTAATTGTGCCCATTGTCAATAGGTGGAAACGTTACAATCCTACCAATCCTAAATACCAATTTTGAATGGGATCTAAAATTCTACTTTCTCCATATGAAGTCTAATGAGGTTGGAACCACTCCCAAACATTCTGAAACAATTAATGGTAACGTTAAAAATTTAAGTAAAAGTGAATGTCACTTTTACTTTAAGAATTTAATATTACCATTAATTACTAGGGGTGGTCCTCATTAAGAATTGTGTGAGTGAAATGGAGGGTAGCGACCTCTTTAAATAGCATTAGTAAGGCCCAAGGGTTAGGTATTTTGCTTTCCCTTTAAGGAATTTTTGTTTTTTAGAAAAAAAAATTAAGATTTGGTGGTTCGTAGCCATGTTGTATGTTGTCGTATGGAATCGGTCGATTCGGTGCTTTACAGTTGGTTCTGTACGGAACCGGCCAATTCGAGTATGGAACCGGTCGATTCGATACATAAATGGCCTTAACTAGTTTGGAACACCAAACCAGACTAGTATGGTGCCAAAACCAGTCGGACTGGTTGGTTCTGTCAATTTTGGTTGGTCAGTTCTATCAGTTTTGGCCCTGTTTCGATAACACTGGTATCCAGTAGACTAGGAAACCGAAGGTTGTGAACTTTGAGCCTAAGTGCGTCTCTCAAACATAATGTTAGGCATCGTTGGTCTGGATACCAGAAAGGTAGAGAGGGAGTTATGAGACTCCCTAAACAAGTAGTGGAACCGACCATGTATCTCATAATAAAGGGGGCATCTAAATATAAAGTGTTCCTCCATCTCTATCTCTTGTCTATGACAGATCCATCATACTTTGTCCTCCTGTGGTATCTAGTGCTCATCTTTCACTCAAAGCTAATGAGAGCCCACTCTGAACTGACCTAAGGGGATCCTACACCCATGCATCCAGTGTCAAAGTATGTAAGTGAACCACACAATGAAGTCATTTGTGAGCTCCAAGAAGTGCTCTGTATAAAAGGCCATATTGAGTCTCAAAGATGATCTAAGTTACCTGGATATACTGTCTATAAATATTCTCCATGATAATCCATTTCATCTCCTACTTATTAGGCAAGAGGTGGCCAAGAACATCCAAATAGTACCTAAACAAGGGAAGGCAATCTATCGATATACTAGCTCACTGAAGGAAATACGACACCTATGAATACCATCACCTCAACCTCCCAGACGGGGGGAAGACTAGGCGATGGCCTCTGAAGATCGATAAGAAAGATAGGGGTACAATCTTTGTCTGTCGTTGAGTTAGAAAATCTTTGGAGGAGAAGCAACAACCCTACCAATCTAAAGAGAGTCTCAATATGTGAGACGAACAAAGTTCGCTCACACAAGAATTATCCAAAATACTTGGAATATAGCACAATAATCCATGTAGGAATAATGTAGAAAATATGAATAGATAAGATGATATACAATTGAGAATGAGGGCTCGTTTATATACCCACGCATGGGTGCCCTTAACCAATAGTCATGTCCTTTGAGACATGTCCTTTCATTATTAATAGTTATTATTTATTAATTAATTATTATGTTCTGAATATCGATTTATAATTATTTATGTTCATAACATTGTCTTCCCCTTAAAAATGCTTTGTCCTCAAAGCATACTTTACGGAAGATTTATCGCTTGCTCTAGCTTGTAATTAATGTCTCATGCTTCTTCATTATTGAGTTAGTGATCATTGAGGACCTGAGACAATAGAATCTTCTAATTGATGAGCAGAACTGTCGAATTGTAAAGGAGTATGCCCATCCTAAATCGATTATCTGCTGATTTGGGTTTTTATAGGGTTCTTGGAAAGAACTTCATGCATTTCTACTCCCCTGATATCTTCTATTTTGACCTGCACTTGTAGTGGAAGTCCATATTCTTCGACATAGAAGTTATTTGTTTCTGTTGATACATTGATTGGCTGAAGTATCGGCTTTTGTGATTCGGATGTCGATAAGGCATACTCGCAACTTGATCTTTACTTCGTATACTTGTAGCTTTTTCTTGATTAACTTTTGGAATTGAGTTTCTTCATATCTCAGGTTTGTTTGTACCTCGACATTTGAAAACTTCTTTACATCAGCTGGATTTGCCTCCTTTTGAGTTGTAAGTTTGATTGGGTTTGTCATTGTTTCCTTATCAACTAATGATGTTTTGTGATCTAGCTCTCCTTGTAAAGTCTTCTTATCATGCTTCAACTTTTTAATTTGTGTTAGTAAATTTTGATTATGAGCCCTTAGGCGTGAATTTTCTTCTTCATCTTCTGATTTGACGACTTTATTTATCATATTTCGATTCTCGGGATTTTCATCTTTCATCTTTTTAATTTGTTCAAGCAATTTTTGATTAAGGTTTTCCAAACGAGAAGCTTCTTCATCCTTTCCTGATAATTCCTTCCCGAGATCTTGATTCTCTTGCTCCAACTCCTGGACACGTTGTTTTGTATCCCTTGACTTCTTAATCTGAGTAAGTAGTTTTTCACTATGATTTTTTAAGCGAGATATTTCTTGGTTTTTATCAGCAATAACTTCATAATATTCTTTTTGCATCTTTGATATCAACTTATGATTATCTGGAAGGACCACCTTCGAGATATCTTTAAAGTCTTTTGATGAAGGTGTTATCAATTTTGACCTCATAGTAATGTCTTGAAGAGTCATCGTCTTCTTTTTATAGGGAAAAGTCACAAACTTTTTTTCTATGTTTAAAATGAAGGTACCTAGACTTTTAAACCAGAGTAGCCCGATAATGATGTTGATTTCTTCTCTATACATAGTTGTGACATTGAATTGAGATATATATTCATAATCATCAATTGTTACTTGCAAGTCTTTAATTTCATATTATCTCTTGCAAAAAATATTTGTCTTTTCACTTATGTTATGCTCTTAAATAAATAATTGATTTGCCAAATTAATATTAATAGAATTATCATCCTGGGTCATGTTGATAACGATGTTAACCTCTCTTCCTTGAATAATCCCCTTTAATGTAAATAACCTGTAAGTTGAAATGCAACATCCTTCATAAGAAAATCTTCCATTCGTCATGTTAGACTCCATTTTGTTTTTCGTTGCAAATTTACTTTAAATAATACTCTATTTTTAATGTAATACCCTTGGTGTTTATAACTTCTTTTTTCCAAAGGGAATTGAATACTTTTTTAATTGAACTTTAACTCTCCACTTAATTTTTAATTTCTCCGATACCAAATGAGACGAACAAAGTTCGCTCACACAAGAATTATCCAAAATACTTGGAATATAACACAATAATCCATGTAGGAATAATGTATAAAATATGAATAGATAAGATGATATACAATTGAAAATGAGGGCTCATTTATATACCCACGCATGGGTGCCCTTAACCAATAGTCATGTCCTTTGAGACATGTCCTTTCATTATTAATAGTTATTATTTATTAATTAATTATTATGTTATGAATATCTGTTTATATATATTTATGTTCATAACAATATGAAAGCAGTGTAGCACAAACACTACCTAGACAATGGACAAAGAGACCATCCTCTTGCATTTAATGATGCAGCGAAGCAAGAGGGTCTGAACTCTCTTGGCACAGGCCCAATTTGATTAGAGAATGCTAAATCCCCAAAACCTCTGAACAATGCAAAACTCTGGGACTGACCATGAGCTCCAGTTTGGACGAGACGTCCTAAAAATGGCACTAAAAACATTGTCTCCTTATAAGAGTGAGGGACCCATACCCCTTATTAAATCGGGGTTGGAGAAACTACCTCAACCAAACCTAGGCCCTGAAAACTAAACCCCCAAATATGTGTATGCAATGGTAACCTCGACCTACTCCCCCCTAAAGAAAAAGTCGAAACCTAAAACGGAACTTCCTCGAGTAATTGAATATCATCACCATGGTTTTCCCAAGTTTAACCATCAATGCCCGAAGTGTTAAATTATGAACTTGATTTCTTATGCAAATTTATTCTTTTATTTTCTTCAACACTTTGATTCCATCTTAATACACTTCAACAATACCAAATCATAACCGAATAGCAATAACCATGTAGATACGTAAGCATGCACATCAACAACACATATACCCTGGGGAAACCATGTACAAATAGAAAAACCCCAGCAAATGATATTCCTTTATTGCATTAATAATGTAAGATCACTTACAAATATCCACCATGAATGTCCTGCTCTTAAAGAGCTTGCCAAGATGACTCTGACCTGACAGAGACCTAAGAGACCTTGATGAAATACACCTCTGATATGTTGCCTCTATTGTTGATATACAGCACTGATATGTTGTTGATATACGCCTCTGATATGCAACCTCTATTGCTGATATACAGCACTGATATGCTGTTGATATACACCTCTAATATGCAACCTCTATTGTTGATATACAGCATTGATATGTTGTTGATATACACCTCTGATATGCAGCCTCTATTGTTGATATACAGCACTGATATGTTGCTTGTTATCGCGCAATTTGTACTTTTGATAGAAAGGAAAGGTAAATGAAGACAAATTGACGTAACGGGAGACTATCCTATCACTGTCACCTCAATAGGATGTCTCTTTCTATTTAGGGTGGTAGGCCCAGGGGAGACGTCCCCGGTGCCCTGGGGTTTTGAATAGGCAAAGAATAAATGCCAAGTAAAAGTTTCCCTCTCACAAGTCACCACCGATCAGAAAGTCCAGCTAAACAGCCAATAAAGAGATAATAAAACCAGAAATGTACCTGCCTGGAACAAAGCAACATAAAACTATTTTTTGCAAGAGCACTTGTTGGTTAGTACGTCATATAATCTGAGACTTTCTTAACAAAAGCAATTGACTAATGTATTGATGAAGTAAACAAAGATGTATAGCAGTAATAATCATAAGACAATACTTCACAATAAATGCATTAGAGAAGCTTCAGAATGAGCAAGAATGATTAATCATCAATATCATAACACCAACATTCATCAGAAACAAATAAGGCTATGCATTAGTCAATCTTTTCAATTGCTTAAAGAAGCTTTAAATGTTGCAAAGTATGACTATAACTCAAATCAATAATAGCATCAATAAGTTTAGTAGGTCAATCTAATTGTTCAAAGATTTGGATGTCTGAGAGTTGTGATCAAAACACTCAAGAGAGAGAGATCTTAGATGAGTGTCTTCCTAGGGCAAATGGAATCAATAAGTGGCTGCAAGAATTAAAGGAGCAAGATGATAGTAATAGAGCCAAAGACAAGGGGAATTTGATGGAAGAAGTGTTGGTAAGCCAAGGCTTCAACCACCAAACCCTAGGGGAAAACGGCTACTAAAGTGTAGGTAACCCTAGGCCTTAGTAGGTTTTCCTCCTTTAACTCAATGATAAGATAAAAAACAGCTAGGATGAAGGACAAGTACTAGGGTGTTGCAATGGCAAGGCCCTAGTAATGGCTTCAACAAAGAAAAGGGTTCCTTGGCACAATCTAGTAGGTAGATAGCAATTAAAACAAGGACAATAACATGTGCTTGATCCCTAGGGTTTGAGATAGCAATTTCATAAATTAACAAAATGTAAAGTAAAACACCATAACCATTCAAGTAAGAGAAGAATTAAAGAAATTTACTCACATTCATGAAGTATCATCAATGCAAAACCCTAGTTGTAGACTTTCCACCAAGAAAAATGCCAATTTCACCAAAACTAACCCTCCTTCAACAAGTGCGCACTAGAATTTCAGTCCAAAACCCTAATGAGGGCCGCAAATTTCAGACCTCACACAAGTGTGAGTGAAAGATGATGAGAAAAAGAGAGTTTTAGCTCTCTACTTATACCATACCAATGACCTTTAATTTTATTTTAGGTCAAAAAGGCCGACATGGCCAAATTTACATCCAAATATTGTTTTACACTAAATGTCATAATTAAAAGCCTAAATCAAGCATAAATGATGACATCATGCCCTTTTGGGGTGACATTGGGCCCTTTTAGGGAAACGTTGGCTTTCTGGAGCAAAACGTTAGGCCTTCTTGGGCCTCAGGAACCTACCACACGTGCCACTTGGCACATAACTGCCTCCCAAAACCTTCACAAGCATTGGATGACGTCATGGGTGTCCTAGGTGACATCATGGGCCTTACAAGGCCTACTTCCTGGTGGAAAGGGAAAAACCCCCTAGGTACGGGTCTGTCAAGCTGCCTCTAGTGGAACGTCCTCCTCTTCTCCGGTGCAAATCCTTTGATCTGTCTCTACCCCCTGTTAGGGTCTCAGCATCCATCTGGTGGGCTTTCAGCCCCATGGAGGTCCGAACTAATCATCTCCCCATGTGTACTTGTCCATAAGGGTACATGTCCATTGGGTATGGTCCTGAAACATCAACAGATACGCCCTCCATGGACTCATAAGTCACAGGGATCATAGCAATGTCAATCACATCTAATCATCAAGTTATTAAACATGTGCATAAAACCCCCTTTACACGGACCAATGCTCAAAGACATTATACAAATCTACAAGCCAAGTTTGGAAGAAACGCTAGGACGTCCTATGGGGCTAATGCTCACTAGATGTGGGATGTTTCCAGGAGAGATCAAATCTAAGCCATGTGAGTGGATGAAGTGGTAAGGGATGTCTGGGCAAGGGGTGCATTGATCGCAGGGAAATGTATGGCTTACCTGTGGGTGCCTCTGTAGAGGGTGAGTTGCACCTGTCATGGATGCAAATGTTTCCAAGCCCATTCATCCTTTTGTCTTTATTTTTATTGTTTTTTCTTCAAGAAGCTTGTTAGGGGACACTGCCCTGGCGTGGTGACCAGTGGTGGCAATGTTACCCATAAGCATTTCACGGAAATGAGAAGGTTGGCTCGTGATGAGACCCCCTTTTTCTTGGTTATGCCACCAAGAGCCATTACCCTGGCGTGGTGACCAGCTACTAGTAGTGTCATACCGCTACATGCCCATGGACCTAATAGGCTGGCTCGTGATGAGACCCCCTATCCTCTAATTAGGTCTTGTTTTATTATTTTTATGGGTCCCTTTGTTTCTTGCTGAGAAGTTTTTTACTGCTTTCTCAGGTATCCCTGGGCGAAGCATCTCAATGTTTCATTCTTTGGCTTCTATCTTTTTCCAGCTACTTTTACCCTCTGGGCCTTTAGCCCCTTCTTCCCACAAGGTAAGGTACAACCCTTAAATATTTGGCCAACCCAATGCCCGGGCCGGTGTAATGGGATGGATGAGCGGGAGAAATATGGAAAGTGGTAAGTATGGTGGGAGCGGACAATGGCTTCTTATGGATCCCCCCAGTGGCAACTCAAAACCTATGGGCACCAGCTTACTAGGGCATCCTATCATTCCCCCCAAATATGGTCAAGTGGATAGGTATAAGATCCAAGCACCCATTAGAAGCAAAATGAATTGAATGCACATATTCAAAGGTTTTGAGGATCGGAGTGACAAATACCATGATACCCGGACTCATTACCTCATGGAGCAAGATCCATTTCTGCTACAGGACCAGGCCAAGGTGACGGATGTTGTTGTTGCTAACAAAGTGGAGGCCCTGAAGAATGAAAGGATGGGCCCTCCAGGGCCATGCTCAAGTCGATATGGCTCTTGGTACTCCATGTCTAGGACCTGTGGGCCTCGAGACATAATCTCCTTAGTTATCCCTAAACTGGGGGATAACATCTGGCTCCAACTCGGGGACATGGGCTCACCGTAGAGCGCATGAGAACCTCAGCATCTCTTGGCATAACCTGTGACCTGCTTGATCTCAACATAAGATTGTTAGCAATCATTTGGGGTGGTGATATCACCCACGTCTCATATATCATAAAACAAACAAAAACGAGCATATGTACAAATGTGAAATCAAACTATCCTAGCATGAAATGCAAAAGGAATGTACAATGAATGCAAATGCCTACTTACCTGCACTTACCAGTGAAGTCAAGTCCCCCCACCTTGGTGGGGTTTGAGGAGGTGACCGCTGACTGGTAATGGACGCCTTTTTCCTTCCAATGTAGATAAGTAGTAAGAATCATCAACTGACTTTATTCCAACTCTGAAAGGTCCAAGCCAAAATTGAGTACTTCCTTTGACATTAGTAGGCTGCTGATATACACCTCTGATATGCAGCCTCTATTGCTGATATACAGCACTGATATGCTGGTGATATACACCTCTGATATGCAGCCTCTATTGTTGATATACAACATTGCTATGCTTCTTTGGTATGTTGTCTCTTTATCACTGATATGTGCCTCTATTGCTTCACCCTTAACCTGTGTATCAAACTGTGTTGAAGAGAGGGGTCGACCTCTGCTTATAAAGGCTAAAGAGGAGAAGTGAATGGCTCGAAATAGTAACTTGTTTGCATGCTTTAATCATAACTCAGCTTCATACTTTAGTTCGAACTTAGAACTAGACTTGAGACTTCAGTTACAATTCACTCTTGACATGACATGCATGCGTACTAACTTAGCATGCACATGACATGCATGCATGCAGTGCATGTCATGCATGCAACATGCAACTAGTCATGCATGCAACATGCATGTGGACATGCATGCAGTGCATGTCATGCATGCAACATGCAACTGGACATGTATGCAGTGCATGTCATCCATGCAACATGCAACATGCAACTGGACATGCATGCAGTGCATGTCATGCATGCAACATGCAACATGCGACAACTTGACAACAAAGTCTTTGAATTAGACATGCAACTTTGACTTCTACAACTCGACTCTTTACAAGGCAATTCGAAATTCTCTTCATGCTGGATAATGTTACACATGCCAACGCACTAGATCAATACATTTATATCATTTGCAATATTAGGAATATCATTTGTTTCTAGCTCATAGGAATTTTATATTCAACCTAACTTTTGNGCTCATGGCTCACAAGGTTTGACTAGGCTCACGGAGGTTGTACGTTCCCCCTGACTTTTGCACTAGTCTGTCTATGCTCACAGAGATTGTGCGTTCCCCCTGACTTTTGCACTAGACTGTCTATGCTCACAGAGGTCGTACGTTCCCCCTGACTTTTGCATTAGACTCGCATAGCATCTCATTCGTCCTAACTTTTGGTTTGACTCACAGAGGTTGTACTTCCCCCCTGGCTTTTGTCAATACCTCACAAGACTGGTTGATTCCCCAAATCTCCCTGGCTAGCCTCAGGGTGGCCCATATGGCCTCTCATTGGAGAATGATTGTCGATGCTGCCAAATTTAACACAAAGGTCACAAGAATTTGTGAGAGCATCCAACTATCTCTAAAGACCCTCAAGTGTGGAGGTCAAGAGGACCACATCATCAACAAAGAGGAGTATGGAGATCCAAATATGACGGAGGAGACAACCATCACTAGGTCGGATGTGTTCATGCAAGAAAGCCTCCAACATGTCTATGTAGATCCCAAATAAAGGGGGCAAGAGTAGGCACCCTTGCTTCACCTCGATGGTGCTCCTAATGAAATCGAATAACCCACATGTTATATGAAGGCAACCAACAACTGTCTCATAGAGTTGCATGAAATCTTTGAGACACAAATGCCTTTGAGCCTCTAGAACATGGCATCCTGCGAAATTACAATGCATGGCTCTTTTCCCTATTCAACAAGACTACTTTTATTTGGGCAGATCTTATATAGAAGAACTCTATAGGCAATGATTACCATATGGAGAGTTGTGTCTTCAACTCTTACCTGACTTGTCTTCAAGAGATTGAAAAGCTTGCAATAGTAACAATATGAGACAGGGATCTTCTAGGTTACACTACTGACACAATTTACAATGCACTTCTAGTCATGCACTCTACATATGAGTTTTATCTATTGTGCCAAACCTTTGATCAAGGATCGTTTCCACTACCTATTTCTAAGGATTCGTCTATGGATGACTCTCGGGCTTCAGCCTATTATAATGGATCTTTCTCTATTACAGCTTGATGTACCTCCTCTTATTGATGTACCTTATCAAGTGATGTCTTCTACATTGTTGCAGGACTTGATGTATTCTCCTTACGATGCACATACTGCGATAATTTTTTCCTAATGGGCCTACCTATTCCAAGATGTGGTGATCTCATTATTGACCCCACCGCATTTGGAGACATTATTTATGTTTCAGGAGTTTGTGGTTTTCCAATGGATGCTTCAATTTATTGTGATGCAAGGCTCGCCTCTTAGTTATTGGAGTTGGCTCAAAGTGAGATTTTCAGGCCTATGACCACTTGTTCTCCTAAGGGAGCAAGGTACTTTCTCACCTCACTCGATGCAATGTCTATTCACAAGTCCGTAGGATTTATCCCACTATTTTTTATAGATGATTCTCAACATATTTCAATGGATATCTTACTTCCACACTATGGTGTTGGTCCTTTTTTGATGTACTAAATTCTACAGCTTCAATTTCATAGACATATTTTGCCATCTTTTGTACCTTTAGCCAACCAAAATGTTTCAATAGATCTTCCTTTTATACATCTACTAGAGGCCACCTTCACCAAGTTGTGAAACTATGTTGGTGTGGGAGATATGTGTTGATATTATGGTAGCTGCGGAAGGTATTTACCTCCACGTGTAACCCTGATGAGAATAGAATATTCCGGGAAGCAAGAAGAAACCCTAAAGCATTAAACTTAACCCTAGAAGACAAGTTGGCTCAAGAAAGTATTTAGCGTCCAGAATGAGAAGTCGGCCCAGACAGCTCAGGAAAACAATATAAATAAAAGTAGCCAGACCTCATTTTGTACACACAGCTCAAAATTTCAGTTGGGAAGAAGTGCGCACTGCAGAAACTGGGCAAGTGCGCAAGTCTAGGGAACAGCTGCAACCGACAGCTGCCACAATCTGTATTTCTGGTTTAGGCTCAGACTTTCTATTGGTTATGGTTGGACTTTCTGATCAGTCTTGCTTGGTGCATTAACCTTGGTTGGCTATTGGTTTGCTTCTGGAATCATTCTCTGTCAAGGTTAAGGTGGTCGGCGGTGGCTTCGGCCTATGGTTGGGTGACAATATTGTTATATTGTCTATGGTTAAACGAGCACATCCATTACTTTCTAACAGGTTATGGGCCCACACTATCTTCGGACAATGTAACCGCTGGAAGATAGATTGGGAGGATTTGCTCAGTTACAGTTGCAGTTGTAGCCAGTCTTTGCGGCAGCAACAAAACCCTAACCCTCTTGTTGAGGCACCTTGAGTGAAGAGATTGACCTAAGTTCTGGATAGACTAGTGTGCCCTAGCCTAGCGCATCTCCTAGTACTCTCAACAAGCTAAGACGTCAAGTTCAAGTTTTTGGTCAAAATCAAGGGTTGACCAAGTCAAAGCAATTATGACTTACCGTATGAAGTCAAAAAACAAGTTAGAAGGGGCTTCTAACTTCAAAGCATGGAAGACAAGGATTGATCTTATCCTTGCCAAGAATAAAGTGTTGGATATCGTGAAAGGAAAGATCGTGGAACCAAAGTTTGAAGAAGGAAAAGAGAAGGAACCTCAGAACGTTGCAATTATGGAGAAGTTCAAAGACAGTGACATCAATGCCATGAGTATCATAGTGG
>JASDQU010883216.1:48234-63603 GCA_032191745.1 Picea mariana
GGCACATTCTTCAACTTATCACAGAGTAAGTTTGCAAAATCTACCGCAAAGTTTCGAGTACTTCAAAAAAAAATTGTTAAAACTTGCAAAGTTTCTTTTGAAAAATGTTGAGGCCCGAAAGTGCATCACGATGACTTTATGATTAAGTCTTGCGGCATTTTCTCACAACTTATATGTGGCAAAAGTTTATACAAAGTACCACTGCAAGTTTCTAAAACTTGTTCCAAACTTTTCAAAATGAGATCAACTTTGATGGCATGCAGCCACTTCTTTAAAGAATCACCGTCATCAGTTTCGAAGTATTGCTGCAGCAAGTTTGCAAATCTTTTGATGTGGATTCGTTTTATAAGTCTTGCGGCAATTTCTTTGAAGATCCATCAGAGGAAATTGCGAAGTATCACTGCAACGAGTTTGCTAACCTCACCGCAGCCTAGCAAAACAAAATATAACACATGGATTTTGTGGTGCAATCTACGAAGGATTGTTTGGTTAAATTTTCAACCCCCACAAGTGAGTTTGCAAAACTCTCTGCAGCATTCAAGAATGACTTTTAAAATCTTACTTCAATGCAAGTATATATCTGTTCATCATTTATTGCCAAATCTTGGGCAATTAGGGGAAAACATTCGCAATTGATTGAAGCACTAAGTCTTTAACTTGTCAA
The DNA here is from genome assembly GCA_032191745.1 of Picea mariana. NCBI lineage: Eukaryota > Viridiplantae > Streptophyta > Pinopsida > Pinales > Pinaceae > Picea > Picea mariana. The sequence continues at coordinate 48,899 of JASDQU010883216.1, forward strand.
TATTATGGCATTACCTTTCATCAAGTCTTCAAAGGAGTGGTGAATTCTAAACAAGAGATTTGTAAGAATAATCAGAGCCGAGCACTAGCAATTCAAAGAAATTTTGTTGATTTCATTCCGTGAGCAGGGGAGCCGGAGTAAGAACTTTCAAAAGGACACTGAGTTTCAAAAAACTGGTAAGTGTCGAAACCTTTATTTAGAATCGGAACTTGGCATTTCTAAAAGGAAAATTCTTTTGTAAGATGTTAAAAGCTCTATTTCATCTATCAAAATTTAAGGCTTTCACGAAAATATACTGATAAGGTCTTAGAAAATCAGAGTTTTAATTTTTCCAAAGACTGTTGGTTGACCTTTTCCACAAATTTCGAAGTATAATGTTCGATGCAGATTACAAAATGCAACCTTTGTAATTTTTGAATTTATAATTATACATTTACGTTTTTTTCATTTAGAAAAATATAGAGTTATACAATATCCAATTGCATTGCAATTCATTATTTATGTTTATTTTTTCAGGTAAGTAGAATTTCACTTAAAACAGGGTTGCATGAAGACTTGATTCTTGAATAATGTAATCATAATAGTTCAGCACAGGTCAAAGTATTCTTGTACATATATATCAATCTTAGAAAAACACATTGTTTTCTTGGGAACAACAGACTCGAAAACTAATATGATTGGAAAACAAATAGAACCAATAAAGTTTTTTGCTTCCCTATTTTAGACTACCACAAAGGAAGTGGACAGAGACATGTGAAATGGATTGGAAAACAATATGATATGAAAACAAATAGAATCAGTAATGCTTTCCGCTTCCCTATTTTAAACCCTCCCACAAATGAATTGGATAGAGACACATATGAAATGGAACCTAGGACCCAAATTTCCCTGAGAAAACATCGATAAAAAAATCTTCATCCATTGCAGTTAGGATACGTGAAATGAAGTCCTCGTATTCATATTTTGTGATTATTTAGAAACATGGAAATTAAATTTAGCACTGAGCAGACTTACTTATCCACTTAGTAGTTCAAACTTCAATAGTATATACTTAAGGAAGTGATCTGAAATTTCTAATATAGACACTAGATTAGTGGCCATGTCAAGGCATTTGACCATCCAGTATATATTTAACTCTAGAATAAGGTATTTGGCTCTAAGCATGCACACATCTCCAAATAAGAAAATATCAAAAGACATATAGATTAGCGTGAACGTATAGAGGCGAACCTTGTTCGTCTTCATCAAGAGATGCATCTTCATCGTCGTCAACAACAACCACCTCAACAGCAGCATTGTCATTCTCCAAAGCATCAAGGCGAGCAAGAGCAGCCTACACTCATATTATAGTTACACCCTAAAATTATTTCATTTTGAAAAATCAATTGGCAAATGTTGATAGGAATATTATCTTTATCTTTATTAAACATAGATAGCAATTTGAATCTATCGGAAACACATACGAGTTATGGAAACAATGTGTGTTTAAAAAGTGAGACTTTCAAATATTTTGAAATGAGRAAATTTTTATCTATATATAGATTGAGTGGCAATAAAATTATGTATATGGTATCCATAAAGGTGTATGGGCAAGAACTGTGACTTTTCATTTTTTTCCACTGCTCTTTCTTTGTTGTTTTATTAATTAATTATTTTTTCTTTGTTTCTAAATCATTTAATCCACCCGCACCAAATTTAAGAAAAAAAATAACAGTTTTTACAGTACAGAAATSGTACTTCCCTAGCTAAATCCACTGGGAAATGTTTCCCAAGTGTTTCTTTAAGTTTCTGTACTTAAGGATCTAAGACATCCAAACCCTTCTATAATCACAAATTTTCTTGCAACACGGGACATTTCTAATGAATGTACAAGACATTATGTATATTTATTTTAATTATTGTGAAAGCAATAAGCTTCCTCGAACTCCCTTGTCTCTTTTGCATAAATACATGATCAAGTCATGCATTATACTCTTGTTTTAATATCTATCTCAAGAAGTAACGAAAAGCCAAAAGCAGATGATTGAACTTGTTAGACTTAAATTTAAAGAACTTGCCTTTCGCCCTCACAAAATATGCACAGTACTTTCAATTATCGATGAAAGTTTGATTCAGGGTAAAGAGTCCAAATAGCTAAAGGAACCTACACAAGGGGCTAATAAAACCAAAAGAAAAAAGGCCAGTAAGGGCAAAATAAATACTCCAAACAAGGACAAATCTAAGTACCAATTAAACAAGTATAGAAGGGTTTGATCGTGAAGTGATTGGACAACACCATGCAAAGGAACTCAAGGGACATTTCAATGGCTATAAATGATCTCAAATGCTCACCTTCAAAACCATCATAGGTTGGATAGAGACCACATGTTTGTTGACCTTTGATGGAAGAAGAAACAATAGAAACATGTTATTGTTAAGATCACGAACCTAGCCAACATACCAAATTTTGCATATGAGACCTCTTGTAGTGACACCCACCCTACCCCCTGGAAGTTGGGTTTCAACTTCACAACATAACCCAAGAGTAAAGCCAGATATGCCAAGACACCTACACCTACCTAAACCTACACCTACACCTACACCCACCTACACAATCTCTGATGTCCTCTAGGTAGATAATAGCATAGGTTCCCAACCTTCAATGGATTCCTCTTGCAATAAAATGAAAACGGGCTTGCTTATCCTCACTAGATCCCTCCCTACCAATCGATAAGAGCATATTTTCTGCTCTATGAACTGGATTGAGATCCCTTTTGCACGACCTGAATCTGGATTTGAGATAGATTACCAAACAACAGAGAAGAGAGATCGGTAGCTACCAGTTTTTTGGGTATTGTGTTCTCCATAAGTAAAGAACCTCGTGATCAAATTGCTCTGTTACAGAGATCATGTACACTTTACAAATAATGGAAGATGGAATTCCAAAGGCACGATTTGCAACAATGATCACCAAAAATATGATCTCCAACAATGAGCACGCAGATCTCTAACAACGATGACAAGAAGTTGTTGAATTTTCACTATGCTTGGCTCAAGCATGAGGTTTATTTCAATTTTAGCATTTTACTTGAACCATAAACAAATACAGCTACACCATTCACAATCGCTGCAATAACCAAGATCACAAGAAGAAATACCATGCACAAGAACACAAGAAGTATCCTGGGAAACCCTTCTCAACAAGGGAAGAAAACCCAACCAATCCTTTGCTATATTCTCAGGAGAAAGACCTCCCACACCATAGACCTAGCACACAAGAGGGTGCTCTCAAAAACCAAGGCGGCTAGCGCCCAAGAGAGGTGCGCACTTCAGCCCTAGAATATGTACTTGCTGAAATTTCCAAAATCACATGTGTTGTGTTTCCTCAATGGGAAAATCACCTTTATTTATATTAGACTAGACACATCAAAAGTGGTGTCTATTGGCACAATAGGGCCGACCTCAATAACTCAAAATATAATTAATAATTACCATATTAATTATCTTTTACATTAAATATCTTTCACTTTATGGTGGGGCCGACCTATACCCTTTACATCACAATTAGGGTTACAAGTAAATCTAACTCTTAGACAATATAGCAAGGGATCTCACACACCCACTAGTGCTCAACCACTAGGGGCACGTCCACCTGTGCTCGACCACAGGGACGTCCAACTCAACAAATCTCTATCTCACTGAGTCTCACAGGAGAATCATCTGGACACAAACTCACTAGTGCTCAACCACTAGGATCACGTCCACCTGTGCTCAGCCACAGGGACGTCCTACTCAACAGATCTCTATCTCATTGAGTCTCACAGGAGAATCATCTGGACACACACTCACTAGTGCTTAGGCAAAAGGATCACATCCACCTATGCTCAGCCATAGGGACGTCCTACTCAACAGATCTCTATCTCACTGAGTCTCATAGGAGAATCAGCTGAAGTACCACATCGTCTCAACTCTCTACACGGAGGAGAACAATAAACCCATCACATGGGCACCTTCACCCCTCACAGGGGTACACATCGTTTCATCTCAAACGACACACCCATCTCATGGGCATCTTCCCCACACAGGGGCACACAGCATTCCATCATCTCCGTCTCAGAGAGAAACGACACACCCATCTCATGGGCATCTTCCCCACACAGGGGCACACAGTGTTTCATCTCCGTCTCAGAGAGGAACGACACGCCCATTTCATGAGCACATCAAACTCATGGGTTCTCTCACAGGTCGACTCACTCAGTCTGTGTCCTAGAGGATGTCTCATGCAGCTGTAATCATCAACAGAAGCAACCAACATAAATGCTTAGAAGGCGCCTTTCTTCTTGTACCACACGACCCTTTTCCTTCAATGTGTCTCTTGAAAACCGGCGGCTCTCTTCAACTTTACATGAAGGCTCTCTTTGGATGGCGAGTTAGAGTTTGATTCTTTCTGCAAAAGTCAGTTCCCTTGTTTCTAAAGTGTGGATCTGTCTATGTAGTCTGTTGTTCAAATATGAAGTTGTATATCAATATGAGAATCGAACTGAGAGGAGGCAATTTGACCAGAAGAAGATCCGAAATGCCAAGTCTGCACATAGATTGATAAGATTTGCAACCAAGGATAATTTTGTTTGTGTTAACACACTTTTCCACCCTCCAATTGAGCTGATAAATCTGATATTTCAGCGATAAAAAAATAGCTAATTAAACGAGAAAAACCCCAAATTGTCACAGGCTAGACCCCTCTCTGTTTGGGCTAGTGCTTGCTAGCCTTAGGGGGGAGTCCCTAAGATGATTTGCCGCTGTCCTAAGTCTGATTTTCTGTGTTTAATGACAAAAAACAGCCGCTGTTATGTTTTGGACAGCGTGTTAAAACTGTCCAAAACATGGGGGAAAATATTTTTTTCACTTGGAGGGATCCTTCAAATGTTAGCACAAATAAAGAGAGATAGAAAGAGGAGGAAACTATTCAAAAGATCAATATAAATCACAATGAACAGCAAGAAAAATAACAAATCAGATTGCAAAGCTCATAAAGTACCATCAAGAAAAAGGGTTAGGAAACAAACACAAGATTTCTTTATTGATGGGCTTGCAAGAGAGTTGGTTGCACCACACTTGGCAAGTCTACAACCGGTACAATGATCACTCTGTTCAAAGAAGAGTCACTAGTCTAAGAGAATGAAAGAGAACAGAGAAGAGAAAGTATACTAGCTGTTACAATATCTGACCAATAACCATTGGCAACCATCCATTATATAGCTCTTAAGGGCACATATCCAAGAGAGAAGAAAGAGGACGCATGGGAGGTAAGAAGGGAAAGTGTACGTACATGGGAATAGACTAGAAGTGAGAGGATGACATGTGCGTAGGTAAGGAAAGACAAGTGGGAGATGAGGAATGAAGAAAACTGAGGTACTATGAGGCTGCCCAACAGGTCTATCTTTGACCTGATGTTGGGCTCTAAGTTTACACTCCAAATCTGTCCTTCGCTGCTGTTTTAGGACAGCAAACAGTCAAGTAACTTTCTGGTCATAATTTTTATGGTTAAGTGCTCTTTTGAGGTGACCTTGCAAGTGTTTTCATAACCCAATGTTAGCACATGCAATATACTCAAAACAAATAATACTCCTCGGATATTTACAACTCTAAAATGCGGATCTACACATCTAAGCATGCATGAAATGGACACAAGTATTTTTGGTCAACATGACCCTGGATAAAAACCCCCCTGGGAAAACCAGTTTGAGCTAGATGTATATATTTGGAGATCTCAAAGCATAAATACAACAAGGAAAACTACAACAAGTAAACCTGGTACAATAGCAACCAATCTTGGATGCTTCAGAGTCCCTTGTTGATGTGCCTACTAGCCCATGAATGAAGGCGCCCTTAGCCTCGATGTGCCCTTCTTTCCTTGTTAATCCCTTAGCCCCTTTACCTTGCTATTTGCCTTTGCCTTGAGATGCCTTTGCCTTTGCCCACTTGTAGATGCGCCCTCCTTGAAGAAGCTATGTGATATTTGGTGAAGCTCTTGGACATGTGTGCCCCCTCTCTTTGGTGTGCCCTCCTTTTGTCCAAGCTTCAACACAAGCACCCCTTTGCCTTGGGTGTGCCCCTCTCTCACACAAACCCTTCTCCTTCGTGCGCCATTCTCCAAGCCATGCACACTCCTTAAGTAAGTGTGCCCTTCTCCCTTAGAGTGTGCCCTTGATGCTAGAATGCGCCCCTTGCTTGAGTGTGTGTGCCCAACTCCATGGAAACACTCTTATCTTCAAGCCTTGCGCCCTCCAAGCTCAAGTGGCTAATGTCTTCTCCCTTGTGCGCCCTCCTCTCCTCAAGAATGCGCCCAAGTTCTCCAAACCCTCATCATCTCCTTCCCTTCACTCCTCCTCACCCAAGTCTCTCAAGTGAGCAAGTGAATAATGAGCCTCTTCCTTACCCTTTTCCCTCCTTTAGCCTTTCTTTGGCCAAGCCCTAAAAGATCAATGGCCTAGATCTAATCTAGCCATGTCTAATCAATGAGTGAGATTTAATCCAAAAATCTCACTTAGGAAACCCACTTTCCTTAGTTTGTTTTATGTCCTTTAACTCACCCACAAAGTGAATTAAATGTCACTTTAATGACTTAAGTGACATATTTCACTTTTGACTTAAACTCCTAAGTCAAAGTGAAATTAGAACATAAAGTAAAGTAATAAGGGTAATAGTCTCCCCCATTGTGTTTAGACACTCACAAACACAAGGGGACCACTTTCCAAGGTACCCAAATCTCAACACTCCCTCTTACAAAGGAAAGTGTCATTCACCCCCAATCTCATCCCTGCAGTGGACATGGTTGCCTACTGGAAAATACTCGGTGAGTATGGTTGTACCATGATCATCAAAAGTGGTCTCTGACATAGATTTGCTCAACCTGGGTGATCTATAGATGGAAGTGCATCTCCACCTATCCAAAATCACCTAGATCTTGGCATCACACCAAAGATCTAAACCTTGGTCTCTCACCAAGGATTTCTACCTCCTGGCATCTCACCAATGGTCACTACTCTTGGCATCTCACCAAGAGTCTCATCTCTTGGTATCTCACCAAGAGTCTCATCCCTTGGTATCTCACCAAGAGTATTTGGATCTTGGCATCTCACCAAGATCCTCAACTTGGTCTCTCACCAAGTGACTTCCACCTGAAGTGGAACCTGTACCTAACCTGCTCGTCTCCATAGCCAAGTGAGGCTCAAGCCTTTGTGGTGCTCTGCTCCTCCTCCTCTTCAATCTCTGATGCTCTGAAGCCCTTGCACCAACCCTTTGTCTGCTCGGAAACTCTGAAACTAAAGTTGTCATAGGTGGACCAGTCACCCCTGAAGATGGTGTCCTCGAAAACTGAGTCTGGGCTCCCTCTGAATCAATACTTTAAGTCAATAGGTCCTCCTCAACTCTGTCTCCCCACCTACCGCTGGATGGTGCATCAACTGAAAAACAACAACTGGCGAACGCACACTCCCCTGCAAACTGAGCAGTGAACTCCTCCTCTGCTCGCTGCAGTACCATCCTGCTGCTTCTTCTTCTTCTTCTTGGGACATTGTCCTGCATAGTGACCCATCTCTCCACAAGCAAAGCATCTCACTGTACTCATGTCTCTCTCTTTCCCATCGCCACTCTGTTGTGGTTTGGCCCCTCCCTTGGGAGCCTGTCTAGCACCTATGTCGGTCTTCTTCTTTCCCTTAGTCCACAAAGAAAGATCCTCATCACCCTCTGAAGTACGTTGTTGTCTTGAAGATCCTGAGTTGCATCTCAGCTCCTCCTGTACAAAGTCGTCCCAAAGTCTCTCCCAGGTAGGCATGACCTCCCAGGCTACAATGCCTCGTACAAATGAACCCCAAGGTTTGGAAAAGTTGCTTAAAGTTGTCCTCACCAAGAAGTCAGGATCCACAATCTCCCCAACTGCGGCCAACTCATCTCGAATCTATGTAAATCTTCCTAGGTATGATGTGACCGTCTCCGAATCGAGCATCTGAATGCTCCTGAGCTTGTCCTACAAAACCATCTTCTAGTTGTGGTTTGGACTCTGGTAAAGCTTGCACAATGAGGCCCATATCTCAAAGGCATAGTCTTTCCCAGTCATATCAGGTATGATGTGGTCCCTCACCACATCACAAATAGTCCTCTTCGCCTTGTTGTTCCTTTTCCTGAACTTTGCCACCAACAAGGGAGTTGTGACAGGAGGAAGAACAATGGGAGCTTGAACTATATCCCATAGTTCAAGGTCCTCCATGACAAAGATGATCCTGGTCTTCCAAGGGGCCCACTTGCTTGCTCCGTCTAGCCTATCCTTTGCCCGCATCTGGAACACCGACATGGTTGTCCACTAAAGCTCACACTGATGCTAAAACTACACAAGAGTACTACCTCACTCCTGTCAACACAGGTGTGAAAAGAGGCAGTCAAACTACAACCTCACTCCTAACAAAACAGGTGTGAAAAGAAGTTGTCCAAATTAGCCTCACTCCTATCCACGCAGGTGTGATAAGAGGCTGAAAACAAAAGTCCAAAACAGTCCTACAATTTGTCCAACAAATCTGCCCACAAGTTGTCCACTAACTCTGCCAACAAGCTGTCCAAAAATCTGCCAACAAGTTGTCACAAAACTGCCCACTGAATGCTCTAGAAATCAGCAAGTCTTTGCCACCGAGGGCTCTAATACCATGAAGAAAACTGAGATACTATGAGGCTGTCCAACAGGTCTTTCTTTAACCTGATGTTGGGCTCTAAGTTTACACTCCAAATCTGTCATTTGTTGTTGTTTTAGGACAGCAAACAGTCAAGTAACTTTCTTCTCATAATTTTTATGGTTAAGTGCTCTTTGAGGCACCCTTGCAAGTGTTTTCATAACCCAATGTTAGAACATGAAATATACTCAAAACAAATAACACTCCTTGGATCTTTACAACTCTAAAATGTTGATCTACACATCTAAGCATGCATGAAATGGACACAAGTATTTTTGGTCAACCTGACCCTGGAATGCCCACCCCTTAAGTAAGTGTGCCCTCCATGCTAGAATGTCCCCTTCTCCCTTAGAGTGCGCCCTTGATGCTAGAATGTGCCCCTTGCTTGAGTGTGTGCGTCCAACTCCATGGAAGCACTCTTCTCTTCAAAACTTGCGCCCTCCAAGCTCAAGTGGCTAATGCCTTCTCCCTTGTGCACCCTCCTCTCCTCAAGAATGCACCCAAGTGCTCCAAACCCTCATCCTCTCCTTCTTTTCACTCCTTCTCCTCACCCAAGTCTCTCAAGTGAGAAAGTGAATAATGAGCCTCTTCCTTACCCTTTTCCCTCCTTTAGCCTCTCTTTGACCAAGCCCTAAAAGATCAATGGCCTAGATCCAATCTAGCCATGTCTGATCAATGGGTGAGATTTAATCCAAAAATCTCACTTAGGAAACCCACTTTCCTTAGTTTGCTTTATGTCCTTTAACTCACCCACAAAGTGAATTAAAAGTCTTTAATGACTTGAGTGACATATTTCACTTTTGACTTAAACTCCTAAGTCAAAGTGAAATTAGAACATAAAGTAAAGTAATAAGGGTAATAGTCTCCCCCTTTGTATTTAGAGACTCACAAACACAAGGGGACCACTTTCCAAGGTACCCAAATCTCAACAAGGAACACATGCACATGAGAATAATGAGAAGTGAGAAACCCATGTGTGGAAACAAAGAGGGAGTTAAGGCGTGTAAGCAATAAGCATGAGAATCCTTGTGCATAAGAGAGAAAGATATGTGATGAGTGTGAGAGTTTTAAGAATAGATGGGTGAGTAAAATAGAGACCAAGTGCATGCTCAAAGGATAGGAGGTGAGTGTGAGAGTTCAAGTGTGCATGGGATAGAGGGATATACGCCTAGCATGCAAGAGAGGGCGCACTTGGAATATGAGAACACTCAAAATAAACCCCATGCTTGGAGAGAGAGGCTTAGATAGATGCTTATGTGGATTGAAATGGGTAAGAATAGGAACCAAGGCGAAGTAGAGGTCACATGGAAAGGGAAGAGTGAGTGTGGATCTTCCTCAATGCGCCACACATGTGAGTAAAGGAGATAGAAGCAAGGCGCACTTGAGGAAATAGATGGAGTGAATGAAGGTTTAGATCATGCGTATAAGCTTTATGGAGTGAAGGGAATGCATGGAGGCCAAGATTAGCAATCCAATGCATGTCTAATTGCTAAATTTGGTCAAGGGATAAGTGAGATATCAAACAAAAGGAAATTCGCCCTATTTTTTAGGGATTTCCTAAATTTTAGGAATTTTGCGTTTAAAAGCAATTGAGGGAGAATTTTTAGTCACTGATCCATAGGGGTGCTCATTCATCATCATCTCACTTTCCGTTTCAATCTTCCTAGGGTCACCGAGATTGCCCCCTTGTGGTGATTACATCATCACTAAAGCGAGGAGAGTGTCTATCTAAGGTGACAGTGGTTAGGTATTCCCGTAGCTTTCTCACCTTTGTGACTTGGGTTGGACTTTGCCCAAGCTATAATCTGTGTGATAATAGTTCCAAAGACAAAGAGTTGAGTCATGGACCCACAAATGTCACTATGTAGTATGAACAAGTTCAAGAGGTTGAGATGCAAGAAGAATTCTCGATGATGCTTTCTGAGTAGGCGTCCTTCACAAACAGCACTTGGTAGGTTGATGGAAGGAATCTCATGAACCATGTTTATTTTGTTCATGTCACTTATGGCTCCATAGGTCGTATGCCCAAGTTTGTGATGTGTTAGCACAAATTTCTACCCTCCAATCTGATCTCATAAACCTGTTATGACAGCGGTAAAATCTTGGCTAATTATAGGAGAAATAGCCCCAGATATCACAGGCTAAACCCCTCTCCGTTTCGGCTAGGCCTTGCTAGCCTCTGGGGGGAGTCCTTGGGCACAATGAAGCACCCTTGTGGCTGATTTAAGGTCTGAAACTCAAAAAATCAGCGAGCTGTTTTGCCTTGGACAGCGTGTAAAGCAGTCCAAAACGGTGGAAAAAGTTGATCTAACACACTTGGAGGGAACCTGCAAAGTTAGCACAATGATAATAGAATGGAAAAAGCAAGGAAAACTACTCAAAGGATTGATATCATCACAGTAAATAGTTCAGAAATGACATATCAGATTTGCAAATTCACCACAATACCGTCAAGAAGAGAGGCTTGAACAATAAACACAAGCTTCTTTATTGATCCAGCTTTACAAGAGGGTTGGTTACGCCACAGTTGGAAAGCTCACAACCGATACAATGACTACTTTGCTCAAATGACACGCCACTAGACAAGACAGAGAGAGAGAAGAATGAGAAAGACACTCTGTTGCTCCTGCTAAGAACCGACGAAATAACCCATGGCAAGCCTCCAATATATAGCTAAGGAAGGCGAAAACCCTAAGAAGCTAGGAGGGACACATGAGAAGGGTAAGAATAGAGGCTAGGTGGACTTGGGGTTGAATAAGGAGATGACTGAGTGCATGGTGAAGTTTAGTGAGTGAGTGGAAAACCAAATGAAGCGCATGGTATGCATGAAAGAGAACTAGGCAAATTTTAGTGGAGTGAAGGCGAGTGGGAGTGAGAGTGGTAGAGACGCCCAAGTTAACTGAAGGGAAGAAGGCCATATATAGATGCCAACACAAGAGTGAATGCTCAGTTAACTTGGCATGATGGAGATGACTGAAGTGAACTCAAATGCACCCCCCAAATTTTGGAGACATTTGCCCTAGCCTAGGTGGACGCCACATCTGACTGAAAGACTAACACATGTCGACCTCTGAGGATGCCACTTGGCACTGCATGGACGATGACTGGCCCTGCTAAATATAGAGGCAGCTAAAAATAGAACCTCTAAAAATAGGACCCGCTAAAAATAGAACCTCTAAAAATAGGGCCCTCTAAAAATAGATTCTTGGTTCTATTTTTAGAAAAAAAACTGTCCACATCACCCTAGATGATTGGGATGACACCGCCACATAAATACTACAAAAAATAGAAATTTGTATGAATACCCTTGACTTCATACTCATTAATCTCGTCTTTTCGCAAGGGATCCAAATATGCAATTAGAACTAGCATGCGGGCCCTGATGCTCAACCTGCTAAAAATAGTAATTTGGGTGACATCATCTGGAAAAAGGTCCAAAGGCCTCTGGATGCCTCAAAGATCAATATTTTGCTCTTGAAATCTGAATTTGGGGCCTGGATAACAACCTGCCAAAACTAGCAAGTTCATGCATATCACTCGAAAAAAGTGTCGTCGGCCCTAGAATCCTGCAAGGACTCATACTGTATACTCTGAACTGCCCCAAACTATCAGGAGACCCACTCAAACCATGCCTCCTAAAAAGTAGCAACACCTATATGTATACATCTCTCTCTCAAAACTGCATGGAAACAAAGTGGATTATGACTCTGAACTAAGCAACCCCGTACTGATCATGTACCTGCCTCGTGTGTGAACCAACCTCCTGCTCAAAATAAGTGCTAAAAACCTTGGGAAAATCTCAGTATGCCAACCAAAGTGTTGCATGTTGGTTCTTAACCCTCAAGACTTTCAAGGGTGAAAATCTACAAGTTAACAATGGCGACTCAAGGGGACGAGATCCCCATGTGGGATGTCGAGAACCATAAGAATCTTTGTGTCCGTATAATCAAACTGATGATCTGTGAGAACTCTATAAGATGTACCAATGATGTTCTATGAACTAAGGAATGTGTACCAAAAATACCCCTGTAACTGTGTGGAAGGATATAAAGGTCTTGTAAGTTGATGAAGAACAACCTGCAATCTGACCTGTAGTACCTATTATCCCCTATCCTAGGGATAACTAAGGAGATTATGTCTCGAGGCCCACAGGTCCTAGACATGGAGTACCGAGAGCCATACGACTTGAGCTTGGCCCCGGAGGGGCCATCTTTTCTTCAAGTGCATCCCATCTATCAACAGTAGCAGCATCCATCCCACCAGCCTAGTTCTAAAGTAGCAGTGGGTCTTGCTCCATGAGGTAATGAGTCCGGGTATCATGGTATGTGTCACTCTGATTTTCGAAGCATTTGAATATGTTGCACTGAACTCTCCTTTATTTCATGATGTTTTCTTGGAAATTATGCTCTTTAACTTGTTCATACCTGGGGGGGGTGACAGGATACCCTAGTAAGTTTGTTCCCTTTAGGATGAGTTGCCACTGGGTGGGTCTATGAAAGGTCATCGTCCTTTCCTTCTATACTTACCACTTTTCATCATTATCCCTCTCATCTTCCCCTACCTTGGTTCGGGCATTAGGTTTGCCACACTAAGAAGGGTTGTACCTTGCCTTGTAGGAAGAAGGGGCTAAAGGCCCAGAGGGTAAAAGTAGCTGGCAAGAGTTAAAAGCTGAAATAAAACCTTTGAGATGCTTCACCCAGGGATTCCCAAGAAAGCAATAAAAGGCTTCTCAGTAAGAAAAGGGGACCCGGAAGATAAAATAAAACTCAAGGTCTAGTTGGTGGATGGGAGGTCTCATCATGAGCCAACCTATTAGGTCCATGGGCATGTAGTAGTATGACACTACCATCTATCTGGTCACCAAACCAGGGTAGTGGCTCTTGGTGGCATAGCCAGGAGAAAGGGGGTCTCATCACGAGCCAGCCTTCTAATTTCCGTGAAGTGCAAGTGGGTAACGCTGTCACCACTGGTCACCATGCCAAGACAATGTCCCCCAGCTATTCTCTTGAAAATAAAAAGCAATAAGACAAAGAATAAAAGGCATTGAATGGGCTAGGAAATAATGGCATCCATGACAAGGTGCAGCTCGCCCTCTACAGAGGCACCCACAGGCAAGACCTACATTTCCCTGTTATCACTGCACCCTTTGCCCAAACATTCCCCCTGCACCATTTCACACACTTACATGACCTAGATTGATCTTCACCTGGGAAACACCCAAACTTGAGGAGGATTAGCCCAATAGGACATCCTGAGACCCTCTCCAAACTTGACTTGTTAAACTGCATAACGTCTTTGAGCATTTGTTTGGGTAAAGGGGGGTTTGATGCACATGTTTGGGTAATATGATTATTGGATGTGATTGACATTGCTATGATCTCTGTGACTTATGAGCCCATGGAGGGCGTACTTGTTGTTGTTGCAGGACCATGCCCGGTGGACAAGTACATATGGGGAGATGATTAGCTCGGACCTCCATGGGGCTGAAAGCCCAGCAGATGGATGTTGTGACCCCAACCAAGGGCAGAGAGACACCAGAGAATGGTACCAGGAAGAAATAAGGACGTTTTCCCCGAGACACTTTGGCAGGCCTAGACCCAGGGGGGTCTTGCCCTTCCAGCATGACATTGGCCCTTGAAGGCCCCTGACGTCATCATGTTGACCCTTGACATCATCCAGTTAGGGTTTGGCATCTATGAGGACGATTTGGTGCTAGTTGGCACGTGTAGTAGCATTTGAGGCCTCTAGAGGCCAAACGTTTTGCATTTGAGGCCTAGCGTTCCATGCTGGGGGTCTAACGTCACCCTAGAAGGGCATGGCGTCATCTTTAAAAGTGAAATTAGGGTTTTAATTATTGAATTTATGTAAAAACTGGATTTTTGATGTAATTTGGCCATGTCGGCCTTTTATGACCTAAAAAATAATTAGAGGTCATTGATATTGTATAAATAAGAGATAAAACTCTCATATTTTATCATCATTCACTCATCACACAAGTGGTGG
>JASDQU010883216.1:107132-123382 GCA_032191745.1 Picea mariana
TCTAAGTCAGAATTGGCTCAGATCCTTGGGCTAGTAGTGGTCAAAACCATATCATGCCGACATATATTGTACAACAAATCCAGGAAAGGGGATTTTTTCACCTACGCCAAATAGAAAATCCACGGACTTCCTCAATTTGGAATCGAGGTTGGGTACATGCTACCTAGGTGGGGTTGGGAGCTCATAAGGAAGAAATATGGTCAATTTAGCTCTCAGCCTTGAAATCTACATATGTCAGGATCACAGATAGGGAGGATGAATTAGTTTGGAAACATGTGGAGCATGGCTTTTACACACCTAATATGGGGCATATTCATCTAAACTTTGACCTGTTACAAAGAGAACCAACATGTTGGTGGAAAATCTTTTGTAAGTCCAAATGTTCTTTGAAAATTCAAATTTTTATGTGGTGCATATTAGAAAACAAAATTCCAACTTGGGATCGGCTGAAGAAAATGATGATCGAAGGACTAGGGTGGTGCTCCCTATGAAAAAATGAAGAGGATATAATGGGCCATATTTTTCTATTTTTTCCTTTTACCTTATGGGTCTGGAAAGAATGATCCTCCTTCTCAGACTTAAAATATTCCCCAAGGGGCATTTCTGTAGAAAAGGCCTAGATAATTTGGTCTCCAGATGCCAGTAAAAAGACATTAAGAGATTTAACTTTGATTATTTGTTGGSGGATTTGGTTGAAAATAAATGTAACAATATTTGAGAATAGGATGGTCTCTCTAGAGTGCACTACAACACAAGGCCTAAGTATTCTGTAACATTTTCCTCAAGTCAAGGACTCCCCTCCAATAAGAGTAATTGGAGAGGAAAAATTTGGTAAAAATGKTCCTTGTGATTTCTTCGATGGAGCATCACAAAACAATGGACAAGCATGTGGTGGTGGTGCGATTATTTTCTTATCATATTCCCACCTCTTTAAGATAGCAATGTGAATTGGATTTGGCTAAAATAACTACGCTGAATTTATGGCATTAAAACTGCTTATTCATTTTGCAAGAGAAAAGAGGGTGACTTCACTACAAATTTACGAATGTAGGGAATTGGACCAGGAAACTTCAAAGATGTCACAATATAATATTAGCTCATTTTATTGAAGAAATAGACAGGATTTTAAACAATTTTGACTCTTTTTCTATTCATCATGTCTACAGAGAACAAAATGTTGATGCAAACGCTCTATCTAAATCTGGAATAGAGTTGGCTTTTGGGTCTTGGACTATCCAAGAAACAAAGGACAATATCAAGACATACTCTACACATTCTCCTATCATATAGACAACTCAGATGATCTTTTCTTTTTCTTTCTCAGTTGGACAACTTTAGTATAAGCCAATAGTATTGTATATCTTGATGGAATGCCTTGTCTTCAAATGAAAAATATGCAGTTTTTTTTTGCACAAAGAACAATTTTCACTGGGCTAACTCTACAACTCTTTTTTTTTCTCCTCTTGGGCTCATGGATGTAAATGGGACCCTGGCTAGTTGTTATTGGTTTTTCGATGGTGGGATGACTATATTTTTGTCTCTCTGGCCTCTCGAGGAGGAGGCATTTTTGTCCTTTGTAAAAAGTATGATATTGCTCTGCCTCTATGCAACAACGACAATACATGTCCTGACATGTATCTACAAAATGTAATTCTATTCAATGAATAAAATTATGTTTTTTTTTTTAGGAAAAAAACAACAACCATGTGTGGTTGTTTGTTATATATATATCAAACTCAACATACAAAATAATATAAAAATTATACATGATAATTTGTTAATCAAATATTTTCTAACTGGTTTGAAAGGTTAAATTGTATTTAAAACATTTAATTGAGTTTTTTTTATTATAGATAAAAAAACTAATTCAATAAACCATACAATTTTTATGATTGTTTTTATTATCCATTTATAAATTGTAATGTGAATAATTTAAATTTAAATATTTTTTATTTTTTTAAAGTGGCAAAATCTATTATAATTTATTTGTCAATTAATAATGAGAACAATTATTATTAAATATCATTTGTCAATATCAATTAACTCATCATTTGTATTCATAAAAAAACACAATCTTTAACTAAAGTATCATCCTTTATCCACATAAAATTAACAATTTATTATAAAAATGTATTAAAAAATAAAATATGTATAATTTATTTGTCAATTAATAATTAATAATGAGAACAATTATTATTAAATATCATTTGTCAATATCAATTAACTCATCATTTGTATTCATAAAAAAACACAATCTTTAACTAAAGTATCATCCTTTATCCACATAAAATTAACAATTTATTATAAAAATGTATTAAAAAATAAAATATGTATAATTTATTTGTCAATTAATAATTAATAATGAGAACAATTATTATTAAATATCATTTTTCAATATCAATTAACTAATATACAGTCTGAGTGGGCCTAATGGTTAAAAACATGTGTTTCTTGTTAAGAGGTCACAGGTTCAAATCCAGAGGGGCGTAGGGTATGTATACCTTTGTAGACTTTACCAGTCAAATCGCTGGGTGGAGGGGGGTCCCTTGTCCCATAAACAAGGGTGTATCATACACCAATTTGGTGTGTTGGCTTGGCCGTGACCTTAAAAATAGATTATTATTATTATTATTAAATACAATCTTTAACTAAAGTATTATGATTTATCCACATAAAATTACTACTTTATTATAAAAATGTATTAAAAGAATTATTTTAATCCATGAGTTGAGTATGGATCTTGTGTTCTTTTCCATCCGATATAGTACGTAGTTAGAGAGATGTTTTTTTTGTATATAAAGTTTTCATAAATTATGAACTTAAGTTTGAACCCACACAATAAAACCACCATATTTGTTTTGAAGGTCCTTTTTGTATGTGAAACCTCTTGCGGGTACATACCCACCTATGAATTGGAATTCATGAGAGCAGACATTGCAGAGAGATACACAAAATGATAAATTATATTCTACACATTATATAGAAATACATCACACTTAAATAAGTGTTGTGAGATCCAACTTATTCCACTCTTGGAGGGAGAGGTTGAGAGAATATCTCAACATCCTCCAACAAACCCAATCCAATCCCTAAACTATAGTAGTGACATTAATTAGGCATTATCTCTAACACCCCCCGTTAATGCATACATTACAAAACTTCACAAATTACATAACAAAAAAGGTTACAACACTTCGTCTAGCATGATCCTCATCAACGCATACAACCACTCCGATGCCTCTCGATTCCACTCTTTCTCTTCCTCTTCTTAGAGATTTCCTTTCGACTCATTTAAAGTATAAATGTTTCAGATCATCATTCATGCACTTGTATGATTCACAATTTTGACAATCTTGGCTCACCGGGGCTTCCATGAGAAAAGATGTCGATTATTGATGCATTCTATGAATCTCCATCTATCAGATTTCTTCTTTCGGCTATCTATCATTGTCTAGAAGAGAAGTTTGGATACAAAATCTCCTCAACATTCAAGTATACAAGGTGACTTCGAATAAGAACAATTGTTCTTGAAACTGGGGCTGCCAGCTTATATCAAGATACAAGAGTTCCTATTTTATGTAAACACTTACATAAAAAAAACTTTAAACACACCACACACACACACACACACATATATATATATAATTATAAGAGCAGATAGAACTTATACGGTGGCTTCCACAAGTAGCATTATTTTTGCGTGTTATTCTTCACACATGACATTGCAGAGATGAAAATTGAATACACATCAGCTAATTCATCTTTTATGCAGCAGTAATTCATCCTGCGGCTCAATTGTGGTTTTGAGGCAACAATTGCTCCAACAATGATACTCCCCTCTCGCAGCAACGTTGACGTCTCAATGTATTGGGATGACATCTCCACAGATCTACAGTGATGTCACATGTGACTGGTGTATAGGTTATTAACATGCTTCATGATGGATCCTCCATCACTTGCAATGACAGTTCCTTATCCATGTGTTTATTTTCTTGTACGCATATATATTTGATATGGACGCTCTCTCACCGTGCAAATCTATTCCTTTTTGTCACTTCCCCTTACCAGCACTGTGATTTCTTTGTTTGACAGTGCTCCTCCTTCATGAATATGAACAGGGACCTTTTGACTCCTCTCAAGTAATGACGCTCCTTCATGGATATGAACAGAGACATATAATAGGGATAATTCTACAATTTTAACCTTTCTCCTTCATGAATATGAACAGGTAAAGAAATCCCTGAATTCCAACGAAGATCGATTGGAAAGCAGACAGTTGGCACCTATCTCTCCAATAGCAATGGTGGCTTCTGCTCTTTATGCAATCAATGGGATGATCTAACAATTTTGAATTGAAAATCAAAACCCCATCTCAAATCGCTTGCCAGATTTTGGAGCTACGACCAGAGACTATGTTTGAAACTATACTTCCTAGGTATTTATTATTACTGATTGAGCAGGTTCAATGTGTAACCGATCTCAGCACTAGCAAAGTAATCGTAACAACTCTTCTTCATGAAACTAGGGATTTCTCATGGATTTTGATTCAGATCGCAACATCCGAGATCACAACCTCCCTCTTTTGCAAGTTGTGTGAAGATTTACTCACACAACATCACAGTAGCATCACAGACTCAATGCACAACTCATTCTTTCAAATCAGAGTGGTGACTCATTCTTTGGAGGTGACAACATAGTATACAAATACAACAATGCAGAGGGATCACGTCCTTAACATCAGATCCATGCACCTCCTTTACCTCAGTGTATCTGATACCAAATTGGAATTCATGAGAGAAAACATTGCAGAGAGATACAAAAAATGATAAATTATATTCCACACATTACAAAAAAATACATCGCACTTAAGTAACTTTTGTGAGATCCAACTTATTCCACTCTTGGAGGGAGAGGTTGAGAGAATCTCTCAACATCCTCCAACAAACCCAGTCCAATCCCTAAACTCTAGTAGTGACATTAATTAGGCATTTTATCTAACACCAAGCCCAATAATTCAACCCTAAAAAATACCTTTTTACTTATACCTTCATACCTAAGATTGTATTTAAAGAAATTCTTAAATGCTTAGGAACTGAACCATCGTACAAGACTGATGGGGAGTGTATTTTCCTTTAATGTAGTATCTTTCAGTACATATTTGAAGCGTTTTCTCTTATCTATCTGTCTCGAACATTTATTGTAATAAATCCTTAGTAGTTGGAAGATTTTAATTCAATAGGATAACTCTAAGGTAGTCGGAGAGAAAATCTCTATGAGCCCTCTCGTAAAAATAAATGTATTGTATGCCCAAATGAGGTTGTTGAAGATTATGGCAGTTGAAGGTTGTTGAGAGTTGTAGTTGTTTTTGTTAAGAGTTTTTGAGAGTTGTTGAAGGGCATTGTATGAGTCCATGTGCATATCATTTGAATGAATATAACAGAGAAGTGTTGATCTAAATGTTTGGTGTTGTTGTTACTGTGTCTATCTAGATGAATGAATGGTAGGATTTCTATTTAATTGTATGTCTCTGTTATTACTTGTTCTTATGTTATGAATTCATTTACATGGTTGAATGTATGAATATGTGAGATATTAGATAAGTTTCAATTGTTTCTCTTCTACGAGCCTATGAAAAGAGTGCATAATGTCTGCAAGGTGTGCATTGGTAGAGTCTATTTCAACTCAGAAGCTCAGAAGAGATAACGTGAAACTTTTGTTTACAAGGAGTGCGTAAGTGTCCACAAGGTGTGCGTAGATAGAGTATGTTTTGACTCATAAGCTCAACAGAGATAGCTTGAAAGTATGTGTAGGAGAAAACACACTTAGAGTCATATTGTTCAGGAGGAACAATCAAACCGTATAGGGAATTTTGCAAGGAGTACATAGTCTCCCATCAAGAGTTAAGTTGAAGGGAGCCTGTTACAAGGTGTGTGTTGGATCGATATTTGGATAAGTATCGAAGAAGTCATTATGAGAAGTTCAGAGTGTATAGGAGGAACAAGTCCACGAGAGATAACATGGAACTTTGTATGCAAGGAGTGCATATTGTCCGCAAAGAGTGCATTGATAGAGTCTTTTGACTCAGAAGCCCAAGAGGACTAACTTAATAGTATTTGCAGAAGGGTGTAAGAAATGTTGCAAGGTGTGCACATTCATCCACAAAGAATCTAAGTCGCGGAGGAAAACCTATTGCAAGGTGTGCACAAGGTCAATTTCGACTAAGTGTCGAAGAAAATTCTCTAAGGAGTAAAATTTCGAAGGAAGAACAAGATCAAAAGAGATAATGGGCATGAATCCTTCAATAAGGAGGAACCTATTAAAGATTTCATAAATCAACGATTAAGATCCGTTCAAGAGGAAACACAATTGTTCCAGACTATCGGATCTGGGAGAGTTGCACGAAGGTTATCCATGGAGCCTTTTGGCACTTTGTGATTCAAAGGTTTTAAAGTGTTTGAGGAATGAGGATCTCCAAAGTCCTCAATCCGTAAAGTAATCCTGGTCATTGGCTACGAGGAGGATACGTGGCAACAGATAACTAGGATTAGGAGGAAGAGCTTCAGAGAAATTACGTAATACAGACGACGGTTATTTTCAAATTCACGAAGAGCGAGGAGAAATAGACCATCGAATCCAGAGAGAACATGTGGCGGAGATCCAAAAGCTTCAAAGGAAGAGTCCTTTGGAGGAAAGGCGAAGGTGGAGTACCCAAAAACTCCGGAAGGCCGATCTAGCGAAGGGGATCATGACTGTCGATATAGGAAGGACATTCATCACCAGTTCATAAATTTCAAAGAAAAGATGAGGAGAAAGAGGAGTGTTGACTATCAATCATTCGAAGCGGAGTAAGTTACGAATCTCGGTCGTCGATCAAGAGAAGCATGTGGCGCTTGATATGAAGCTCCAGGTACGGATTACTTCAAGAGAAAAGGGTGTTTGAAACATTTAGAACTCTCGAAGGATGGATTCTGAAGTGAATCGAAGTCATTGGTTGTGGGAGAGACGAGAATCGTAGATCTATCCAGGTAAGTTCATGGTTCGAGACTCAGGGAAAAGTGTTGCAGTTGTTGCCAAAAAAAACAAAGTCCAAACTCCGAAGCACCTTTCAGGGTTTATCCATGGGTCATAGCCCAAGGTCGCATGTGAAGAGGGGATAGCAGAAGGAGGTAGTGCCCACAAATTCAAATTTTAAAGAGCGTTGAGAAAAGGGCCCACAGGTTCCATATGATATATGCCTAAGGTGATAAAAGGGCCCGTGTTAAACTAAATTGGGGTTTTGCAGGGTCCTAAGGAGCTAATTTGTCTTATCCTTTTGAAGATCCTTGACCAGGATGTTGTGCAACCCCTAGGAGGGAAGGGGGACTGCATCATTTAACATAATTAGGAAACATAAAGAAACATCATTAGGAACTATATATACAATTGAAATCATAAAAAAGTGGGGGGGAATGGTGAAACCATTATATCAATCCATATGAAAATGATATGAAAGTGAAAAGTATCACAATTGATAATGGAATATGAACATTTCTAAAACAAGTAGAATATCAAATATAATCCCAATGGTGGAATATGAAAGTCAAAAATATGAAAATGTATAATGGAACATGAATATTTGTACGACAAGTACAACATGTTTGATAATATTATCAAATTTTTATTATAAGGAAAAGTAGACTAAGCCAACAAATATATTCCCAATGGTGGAATGTCATCAACATAATCCATATTTGGAAGTAGTGGGAAAACATTTCCATTTTCAATCAGATCATTGCACTGGTCTTGCAATGAAAATTTCAACCTAGAGTTCTGTAACATGGATACATTTGTGATATTTGTTGGGATACAGGAGCTGGTCATAAAATCATAGAACATGATCAGAACTTCATTTTTATTGCACATCAACACTATCCTTTCCATTGTTCGAAATGGAAGATATCCGAGGCATTTTTTGTTTATGTCTGTTGAAAGATGGTTGACTGAATATAAAATTATCCACTTATTCAATAGATCAAACAAAGGTGGAACCATCGTTGATGAGGCATATAAGTTGGTTATTGTATAATGCCAATGACATACATCGTATTTCTATGATTGAAACAAAAGAAAATCTCCACTGATTATTTAAAACATCCAAGCAATAGATAGTGTACCCATATAGAGGGTAGTCTTCATAATCTTTGTCCAAATACAACAACAAAAAATTACTTTTATAGACTACTTCCTCTTTTGGAGGTGTAGTGCCACAATAAAGAATGTACGTACTCGTCCACACTGTGTCAAGGCTACTACAAATGAAATACTTTGATTGCATGTTTTTCCAGATATGTTTCAAAACAACCCATTCATATTTCTAGCACTAGCATTTTCTAAGAGTGTAAAGAAACCCCAGTCTCCAACTCATATAGAACCTATACTTTTGAATGACTTTGTAAATTGAATCATTACAAATTAATTTTTTGCAAAGGAGCATCATGTTGGTAAAGATAACAAAATCATGGATCGAACTGTGCATTCAATTGTGTAGTTGGAATCTATAAATGACACATCAAAACGACAAATGCGACCAATTTGATTAAGGTATGCTCCTAGGAAGTAACCTTCCTCACCATAGAGAAAATGAATTAGAAAACCGAATTCATTGCAGGCAATTCGATGACTATGTGCAAGGAATGAAAGGGTTTGTAGAATAGTGTTCCAGTGTTTACAAATGGTTCTAAATCTTGTCAACATTGAAAAAGGGAGCCAATAAAATATCGACTCCAAATTCTAAAATGACAAACAACTCCATATGGTTGGATCCATAACGATGTAAAGAAGTGCCCTAGCAAAAATATGAGTTGAGTGAATATAACTATTATTAAATAAAATCTAAAACATGAAACCTTGTAAAATAAATGAAATAAATGACAAAAAAGAAATAAAATTAAAGAAACATAAAATGTAAGGATTTACATATGAAGTATATTCAAAACTCATTAATATATATGAAAACCCCAATACTTTGATACAAATGTGACTAGTATTTAAGTAGTACATAAAAAAAAAAAAGTCATTAAACATTAATTACGAATATATAATAGAAGCATAAAACAAAAAATAACATATATAAATAGAAGATGGTGGGAAACAAACATTTGGTCAATATATAATGGAGGGTGGATTTCCATGTAGAAAATGTGTCATTCTGCTCCCTTGAGCTTCAAAGATGCAACGACGTGGATCCAGTCGAAACTCAGAGTCGTGGATGTCGTTTGTCATACTTTGAATGCCACGAAGTAGTCGGAGGCCACAATTCTAAACATTATATAATTTATTTTGGCAATTATTATTAGAATGTTGCTATGAAATTATATTGGAGAAATTGTAGATTACCTTACAGAAATCTTATCACATTAATAATATATAATATGCAGTATAAACCATTAATATTTGAAATTATAACTTTTTTTCTAATTTGTGACCCAATTTTAAGCTATACTGTTGAGAAAAATATGAAAAAAGAATTAAAAAATAGACTAGAAGGTGAAAAAACTAGAACTGCATAGGCTAGGACCCTGTTGGAAGACCGGGGCTCGAAATGACTTTGAAATTAAAGTACAGTAATATATAAATTATATTAAAGTATACTAATATATAAATTATAGTAATATATAAAATGATGCAAAAATTAAAGTATAGTAATATATAAATTATATTAAATCAAGGATGATTGCTATAAATAATTATTAAATATTCTTGAACACAATGCAGAGGAACTTCTTTGGAGTAACAAGTAAAAGGCCATCGTAACAAGAACCATCAATAATTAATACAGAAAAGTTTGTATTGCCGTTGAATATTACAGAAGCGAGGCTGCATGCATAATACTTCAATGATCGAGTATTATTTAATCAATCATAATCTTTTACAGTGGAACACTTAATAATTAATTTCAAGATGCATTTCCTCATTACAAGATAGAAATAAATAATATTGTTAAAGAACTCAGCAACCATTGGCTAAGATTGCAATGTATGGAAAATTAAAAGGGAGGAGTAACTATAAATACATTACTATTGTGGACTCGACATTTAAAGAAAACTGATTTCTATTGGCCGTTGTTATTGAGTTTTAACGCTCATTAATTAGTCATTTGAATTAAGTTATTTATATTGAATCTACAAAATTCTTTAATATTATGTGACAACTTAATATTGTTGGGATTTCGTGACAACGAATTCTTTTAAGGATGGATTTGAATCCTATTATTTTGAATTGGTTACAACTAAATAGACCAAGTTAAAAATGGATAGGGATTGTATTTAATAATCAGTTTCTTGTAAATGTATATATATGCATCTAAGTCCATAGAGGCAGATAGAGAGACAGAGTGAGAACTTGCAAGTTTGTTGTAATCTCTATGATCTGAATAATAAGACAGCCGATGCCTATGCTTAGTGGATGTAGCCCAACTTTTGGGTGAACCACGTGAAATATCATTATTTCTTATCTCTCTGATTGTTAGTTATCATATGTGAATTGTGTTTTCCGCATTTGCAATTTCTAACAAGTAATATCAGAATTGATTGGAGGAGCGTCAAATTATCGAAAAAACTGCATGAATGAAATCTGTATGAGGTGCATCGAGTTTAACATCATCGCAGCTCCCTCCTCTCGAAGGGTGCAACGCCATACTAGTCAAACTTCCCGCACATTCGAAAACTGAAATCGTCGTGGTAAAAGTGTATCTAGAGGTGCGAAGATTCTTTAAGATCGCTACACTGGTAACATGAGGTGCGGCGACTTCCTTTTAAACCAAAAGTCATGATCTCCCATATTTTTAAAGGAACTCAAGGTATGAAGAATTTTGTACAAATCACTTGGAGGCTGGTTTAAAAGTTATAAAAGGAAGTACTATATTTGGAATATAGTATTTGGAATATAATATTTAAAAGGTGGAGGTTTTAAAAACTTTTTTATTAAAAGGTTTTTTAATTAAATTCTTTTACCCATCATTTTTTCCACATTATTTTTTTAGAAAAGGTCTTGGTTATTATTATAAGTAGTGATTTAGGTATTAGGAGTTTTTTCATGCTAATGGATAAGATGCATAGTTTGAAGTTTGAATTTGAAAAGTTTAGTGGTAAAAACAACTTTGAGCTGTGAAAGCTTAAGATGCAGGATTTACTGGTGCAACAAGGGTTGCAAAAAGCATTGGCAAACAAGTAAAATAAACCAACAACCATGACGAATGAGGAATGGAAAGATCACGATGAAAAATCTCTTAGTACCATTTGTTTATGTCTAGTGGATGATGTTTTGTTTAATATCGAGGAGCGGATTCAACACCAGGCTTATGGAGCAAGTTGAAAATTCTATATATAACGAAATCCTTGACGAGCATAATCTACTTGAAGAGATGGTTTTATAGTTTGCGGATGAAAGAAGGTACAAAAGTTGTTGACCATTTAAATACCTTCAATACCCTTATAGTTCAATTGACTAGTATGGAAGTTAAATTCGAATATGAAGATAAGGTGATTGCAGTATTGTGTTCGTTGCCTAGGTCTTGGGATAATCTAGTCACCTATATTAAATTTAGTTCAATAGATGTTTTAGATTAGGACTCTGTTGTGGGAGCTTTGTTGGTTGAGGAAATAAGGAGAAAATCTTGTAAAGAAACCTCAACTTCAAAGGCGATGCTGGTTGGCGGTTGAACTAAAGAGCAGAATGAGAGAATTTTTTCTCGATCTAAATCAAGACATAGAAAGGGTAAAGAAAAATAATGGTACTGTGGAAAAATAAGACATCTCAAGAAAGATTGCTGAAAGAGAAAGGAATCTAAGGAAAACTCTACGAAGGAAAAAAATTTGGTTGTAAACAATTCAGATATGATTGATCAAGTTTTATTTGTTTTTAGTAATTTACAATATCAACAAGAATGGCAGTTAGATTCAGGTGCGTCCCACCACATGTGCTCACATAGAAATTGGTCCATTTCTTACCAATCTGTTGATGAGGGTGTAGTGTTTATGGGAAATGGTATTCCCTATAAAACTATTGGGGTTGGCAGTATCAGAATCAGGATGTTCGATGGTATTGTTAGGGAATTAATGGATGTTAGATATGTACCTGAGCTTAAATAAAATTGTATTTCATTAGAAGTGTTGTATTCTTGTGGATGTAAGTATACAAGTCAAGGTGGAGCACTCACATTGTCGAAAGGTAGTTTAGTAGTGATGAAGGCAACAAAGATTGATCGCCTTTGTAAGCTAGAAATGATTACTAAAGTAGCATCTGAAGTGAAAGATGTATCTTCTTGTTTATGACAGAAGCATCAAGGTCATAGGACCAAGAAATAATTGCAGGTACTGGTAAGCCGTAAATCATTTCCGGACTTCAAATCTTTGTTTTTGAATTTGTGTTTGTTTTATGTCTCTGAAAGTTATGATGGTGGTATAAAGGGATGTTGTGTGTGGGATCCTACTTCTCACAAGGTCATCATTGACAGATACATAGTATGTATGGAACAACCAAAAGGGTTGATTCAAGATCGCAACGGTAAATTTGTTTGCATGCTAGATAATTCAGTGCATGACCTATTGGTACCTAGGAAAATACACAAGAGGTTTGAATCCTTCATAGCGAGTCATAATTTTTGAAAGGGTAGGAATGACTATACAGTTTATAGTACATTCACAGTCTTGATGTTCTTTCCTGATGATATGCTCGATGCAAGCCAAAGCATGGATAAAATCAATCGGAAAATGACTCAGTGGACAGGACAATTCAGATGAGGGATCAAGGAGCAACAAAACAAATTATGAGCATGAAAGTATACATAGATGGTAATGATAAGCTTTGGTTGGAGTTTAGTATGAAAATTGTAAAACCATTCTTTATCCCTCTTGCTTTCCATTATAAAAAAATTTTCTTCAAGCATAGGTCATGTCTATAAAGAAGAATAGGTTAGGTCTCGTGTAAGTTCAGTAGGAGTTCTGTTGTATGTGATGAAATGGTTAAGACCAGATATTTCAAATGCTTATGATGTTGTCAGATAGGCTACGTGACAGATTTAGGTGTTGCAGTGAAATGGGTGCTTCAACGTTTGAGAAACACAAATGTCACCTATAATGGTTACAATGATATGGTCTGTGATAATTATAATGTATATTTTACAGGTGTTTTGGATAGGAGTAGATATATCAGTAAATATGTCTCACAACACAGTTGTGGAAGACATGTTGGAGGTGGAGTGATCCCTTAGGAAATCCAAACTCGTGCAAGGGTGGAGTGACCCCTCTAGAAATCCAAACTCGTGCAAGTCACACAAGCGAGATCATGAAACTAGTGTTATTAGAGAAGATGCAATGGTGCTTGGCTTCTCTTGGTTTGCAGAAAAGGTGATGAACAAAAGGAATGAGCAAGGTATCAGGTTAATTGTTGTCAAGGTGGAGATTGTTGGGATTTGGTGACAATGAATTCCTTCAAGAATGGATTTGGATCTTATTATTTTGAGTTGGTTACAACCAAATATACCAAGTTATAATATGGATAGGGATTGTATTTAATAATCAATTTCTTGTAAATGTATATAAATACATGTAAGCCCGTAGAGAGAGAGAGAGAGAGAGAGAGAGAGAGAGAACTTAAGTCTTTTATAATCTCCATGAAAACTTGCAAATCTTTTGCAAGTTTGGTGGACGTAGCCCAAAGTTTGAGTGAACCATGTAAAATCCGTGTGTTTCTTATCTATGTGATTGATAATTATCATATATAAATTGTGTTTTCCACATTTACAATTCTAACAAATATAAACTCAATAATAATTTATAAGATTAAAAGTCTTAATATAATATGTTGAAAAAATCTAGATAACATTTACAATCCATTAGTAAATAATTTATTATTGTCTACCATTCTTAATCCCTAACAATGGTTCTTCCAATTTATAGACTATATTAATATAACCCATATCATTGACGATTATATATATATATATATATATATATAATCCCCAATAATATAGATATAATTTCGAATTATAAATCCTTACAAGTTAATGGCTTATTTAGGCAGTGTAACTAAGCAAAACAATGACATTAGTTATATCTCCTTGCCATACTCTTTTTATGAAATCGGTTAAAAGTTTTAGTTGCCACGCTCCGAAGTTAGGGTTCCGAGTAGATATGTTAGTCCATTGAACTATCACCTAGATAGTCAGAAGTTACCTAAATAAAAACCCTAAATTTAAACCCTAACCTAAAAAACCTAAATTCCATATCCGTGAAGATATACTAGGGTTAACCAATTATAATTAATTTAACACAACCATAGTATATTTAAATCTGATATGTGAAACCGCACTGATATTAAGTGCGCAGTTAGTGTAAATCTGTCAGCTATTAGATTCAGCTATCAGTTATAATTTCTACGCAGTGATATTAAGTGCGCCATTGAGAAAGTGATATTCTCCTTACGACAAATTGTTTTTGTATCCAGGCTTTGATAACGTAAAAAGTAAATCCGTGAATATATTACTTAAAAATTATAAATTTTCAAATCGTAGTTCGAATATACTAACGACTATAAATTTTCAAATCGTAGTTCGAATAAATTAACCACTGATACGGATTTCCCATCAATAGATTAGATATTATAATTTAAATTTAAATAGTTCTAGGCTTGGAAACTAAATCTTCTATATTGTTGAATTTATTTTCAGTTTTAAACATTTTATTCTTCCCTATTGTTGAACTTACTTTTCCATAGTCATATGTACCTTTTTTTAATAGAAAGTAACATGGCATATATTGTATGAACTGAACAACCGACAAATAAAATCGATGGTTGCTAGCTTAATATTAAGCATACATAAGATCCTGGAATAATCCAGGAAAGGCGAGATTTAAATGGAAGTAAAAAAATAGTTACAAATAATGTAGTTAAATGTATGTGTCGGTATTTTTTTTCAAAGACAAAAAAGCTAATAGGTCAATATTGTAATTAATTCATTGTTAAGCTTAAAGGGGTATACCTATTGATAATGAGTATAATTAATTACCTTTTAATCTAAAATTCTAATTTGATGGCTAAGAATTGAAGATGTTGGCATATTTTTAGTCGTCCTCCCAAATCAATGAATGTGATTTCCTCTTCATAATTTCTTTGTATTTTTGAATGCATCCATTAACCTATTGACCTTTTAACATTTACTTAATCATATTAAGAAATTACTGTAGCACTATATAATTGCCACTTTTAAATGATTAAATTTTAAATTTAACACACAAATACTCATTTTCTGATTATGCTTTTCATTTTCTAGCTGTGCATT
This sequence comes from Picea mariana, assembly GCA_032191745.1. NCBI lineage: Eukaryota > Viridiplantae > Streptophyta > Pinopsida > Pinales > Pinaceae > Picea > Picea mariana. The sequence goes on from JASDQU010883216.1 coordinate 122,452, forward strand.
TCATTTTCTATCTACACCTTTCGAAATTCATCAGAGTGGCTGTGCTAGTCTATAAACTATGAATTTTAGTATGTATAACGAACATTGCAATTCTTGTTATGTGTCTCCATCGTTAATATTATTTCGTTCATATTATTTAAAGGTGATCAATTTGGCTTAGTTGCTGCCACTTTAAGGTGCCCTTATCGGGAACTTGAATTTGCCCAACTACTGTTATAGCTGCCACTCTCTTTAATAAACATATCAACTTGGTGGCCTTCACATCAAAATGCACATGGACCTCAATCTGGTGGTTCTCCACTGTTAACACTGTATTTCCGACGCCCTCTTTTAATTTAATTTTATATTTTATCGACCATTAATTTAGAAGTGAACAAAAATCACTGATGTATTTTACTGCAAAACTTCAAAAATTAGGTCTCTATTACACTATCTGCAGTTATTTTTTTTGAAAGATCATATGTTGGATTACCATTATTTTCTTTCAAACATATATTGAACTGTAATAAAAAAGCTGTAAGTGTCTATGGAGAGATTTCCGCGAACACAATTTTATATTATATAGTATCTAATTATAATGTGGGGCTATGGCGTATCGAGATCAAGTATAGACTCGGTGATTCGATTCTCGCTTCCCTGAAGTACATCCATGTCTGGTCTTATTGGATGAAGTTTCCCATCCTCATCAATGGACATCTTATTTAGGATTTACTTTCATATAACAAATTCTGCTTTTGCATGAATTGTTCTATATGTAGTGCTAGAAAAGACTCGAAACGCACTGTGAGAATATGTCTTGGCCAACGATATTGTAAACTTTGCCTGTTGGATGGAAAGAATCCCAAAATACGTATTTTGATGGATCGGGGCAGACGGGGGTCGTGGGATTGCAAAGCATAGCTGTCTCCACCGTACCCGTTCCGCAGCAACC
>JASDQU010883217.1:0-13552 GCA_032191745.1 Picea mariana
GATAAGACAATAATGAGTCATCTATACATTTTTCCAACAATGCATCATATACCAATGGAACCACATCGATCCATCTTCATCATGTGTCAATGACAACTCATTGATCCATCTTCATCTATGCATTCTCATCAAGGACAATACATATTATATTACATAAATCATTAGTCAATCAATCCTTTGACATCAATCAATCACTTGACATCAATCGATCAAACCATTTGCATCAGTGACAACATGATCCAACATGTAGTAGATTAGACTGGGATATGGTGGTTGTACAAGCTATCAATCAACGATGACGATGAAGATTGGGAAGATGGCGCACTTATAGTGCCACCAAAGCCACCACTAGATGCCATCTTGTGGATGATAGACGAGGGAAAGAAACACAGGCTAGATAAATTGGATAAAGTTCTCCTTAGAGCACTTTGTTGGGAAGATAACACAACGTTTCTTCTTCCTATTTCAGAAATATAATTGATTTCGGGTGACAAGCCTCTTGTTCTTCTAGAAGCATGAGATTCTAAGGACATGAAAGAAAGGCCAAGGCTAGAAGAAACAAAAGTTTACCACTGAGTTTTAGGCTGTCTACATCTAGCCTCCAGCTGTTCTTGAGCACTAATATCTCATTCAATTTCTTTCCAAGAATGGTTAAGTTTGGTACGGGTATTGACAGTGTCTAGAATGGTGTTAAACAGGTTCAAAGCAATGTTGGTCTAGTCTTGAGTACCGGACTCGATATTGGGATGCCTTGCAATAGGAACAATCATCAATAGCAAAAGATTCAAAGAATCAAATTTAGAAAAAAAATATGTATCGATGAAAATCGAATATAAAAATTAATTGGAGAGATATCGAAGATCTCCTCAGTATGGTCACCAAATAAATGTTGAGGAAAAGATATGAAATAATCTTACTCAATCATTTTCATAATTTACTTGGCTAAATAAAAGTAGACGGGAATATCACCCTATGTTTATAGCCAATAAAATAACATCCTAACTCACAAGTATTGATTACGAGTGCTTAGGCGAGTCTTTTATCAACAAAAAGCTTGTTTGAAATTCACTTTTTATGTAATTTTCTGAATATAACAGTTGCTGAAATAAATGTACGAATAGAGGTGAAGACACCAAGATGATAATCAAGACAGATGAGACATAAATAAATCCCTTATTTTATTCCAATTCACCAAAGAGTCATTATATTTATGAAATGTCATACAAAAATCTTGGACCAAAGTCAAACTTAGACATCCCCGATGGAACATACAAAATGACCTCTGAAAAAAAACCAAAACCAAACTCTAAAAGCTGGATCATCTTGCCACAGATTGTTGCCCACTCAAATCTGCACAATAGCCTTTATTAGTCTTGAAAATTAATTCACAAATAGACAAGTCTACATAGACTATCAAAGATAGATCAACACCTCTGAAAAACAAGTGTCTGAATGATTTGATTCAGCCCTGAATATTGTTGTCTACAATAAGACCCTGCTATCACAAAAGAGAATTAGGTTGTGATGAATATATGAATGAATGAAAACTGAAATATCTCAACATAAACTCAAAGAACAAACCTTAGCATGCTTCTCCTTCTATCCCCCTCTTGTTCCTCCCTTTCTTCTTGCTTTTCACAAATTAGAATTGGTTTAAGTAGTTGAACCAACTCATTAGTTAAGTTAATTAAAAGACTCAACTAACTTTAGTTAGGGGGAAGTGTAATAATTATAATTAAGGGTCATAATTAAATAATGACTAGTAGGTGGGACCCCTTGTGACTCCCTTTAGTTAATAACAATCATAACAATCATAACATAACCATTAGTTAAGAAAAACATACCTCCTTGTGCCTCCCATCAACATATTCACTTTTGGTAATTTAAACTCATGAAATTTGAAATTATTTCAAAAATAATACTCGTATATCCAAATATAAACATGTTGTCCAAAAATACTTGAGTCAACTCTCATAAAACAATAGATATAATAAAAACTCAAAATTTATATTTCCCAGTCTATGATGCAGCCCTTCCTTAGTTGTTATTGTCACCTCTTGATTTTCTTGAATTTTCCTTTGGTTATGTAGATCCTTTAGGCCTAATCTCCTTGATCACGTGGGAACAATCATCCCTCAAATGCATTCGAGAAGACACGGATTTGTGAGAGCCATTGGAGGGTGACAAGGGGGAAGAAAAATATTTTCCTTTATTAACAACAAGGTGGGCCTCAGATTTTAATCTCTTGCTAGCATGGGAGGATTGCACTGGCAAGTGGTCAAGGGAAGCTTGGGCAATGGGGTTAACATGCGGAGGATCGGGCAAAGACAAGTTGGGTCAGCCACAATGTTGGGAGACTGTCGGGTGGACAATCTCCTGTCATCCATCATTTTTAGGGACCTCAGGTTGTAATGAGAGATGAGGAGGTACAGGGATACCAGGTGCTTGCGGGGCTTGGAAAGGAGGCCTTTGAAGTCTAGGTTGGACTATTCCTTGCCCAATCTAATTGAATAATCTGGCATGAAACAATATGTCATTCTCTTATGAATCAACGTCAAAATTTATGGAGAACCTGGGCCTTCTTGGGGATCGGTTCCAATTACATCTACCTTTTTTTCCTCGACCATGGATACCTCAAATGAAAAAACTCATGATGCATGTGTGATCGATTATAAAATAGTCTTTTAAATAACCATAGATGACAACTCTTAAAAATATGAAATAGATTTGGCTCAACGATGTATGAGACTCATGAAATCCAATCCATACAACTTGTTTTATTGTTAATCAATGAGAAGGGGATTGAAAAAAAGGGTTCTGGGATATGTGAGGGGTTTGTATTTAGAGAAAATATGATATAATGAAAGGGGAGAAGACTTGGTCACTGCTCAATGACAACAAAAATCAACTGTAAAGAAAACCAATAAAACCTCATTGCAATCTACACAAGACACTGCCACTTTCATCCACTTTAACACATAAATCCTCTTGACTGTAATCAATCTCAGAACAGGGAGTGAAAAGTGAATATGGGAGGTGACAGGGTTTGTAATTAGAGGAAAGTGAAAAAAATGGAAGGGAAGAAGGATGATTACTGTTCATGAAATTAATTAAGTGATCCACAAAACATTCTACGAAAGGAGATGCATCAACCATCAATCACTTGACCAAATAATAATTTTTGTGCATTTAACTAGTTCACTATTCATAATCAAATATCCAACAAAGTGTCATCACAAGACAATATGTATTCCACACAATTTGTAAATCTTATGTTTCCTTCATCCACATACTCTGCATTTTATAAACAATTATGAACAATACCCATTTCCAATCTGTAACCATCAAAATCAACCATTGCCCATGCATTACTTGAATCCACAATAATACTCAAAAGTCATTTTTTCAAATTAACAATGAAGTCACTATCACTGCAATCGGGCCCATCATTTATATGCAATGACATTGGTTGAACATATATGACAGTAACCAAAATAATCAAGACCAAAATGCCACACCTGAATGAAAATTAAACATACAACTCACAGTCATCATTTAGACCCAACTTATGCATAGGGTAATTCTCCCAGGCAATGTAAGTCTGGCACTGTAAAAAAAACAATCCAATGTGGTTTAAAGAGATGGGCCATCCATCCAACATGACAAGGTCTTAACACTATCTCAACCAATTGATCGAGATGCAACAAAACGTGCTCAAAACTTTTTGAGGATATCTAACTGTGAGGACTTAAGCCTTCTATGTTATAGTGTGCAACCAACAAAACCCCGTGATGCAACAATTTCACTTTAACAAAAACAACACACAATCATGGTAACAACTAAACATTACATGATGAGCCATCGATTTAATATAACATCGCTTCGATTTAGTCACACTGTGATCGAAAATGTTGTGCAAACTCAGGTTTATACAAACAAACAAGCATAAGGCTACAATGGATATACTCATTATAGTCATCTAGTTCAATAGTCATTCAACCCCAAATAAAACCATAGTTACCATGCCCATTGTTTCATTTTGAAAAAACACTATGCACATAACACGACATGTGTGAGCAACATCAAGCATTTGTAACCAATGCTAGCTATCATCCAAATAATCATTAGTTCCAATACCAATGACTTTGTATCAACCCAACAATTCACCATTGTTGTTAAAAATACAATCAACCTAACTAGTTGTGGAAACTACACATATATCTACATCCAATCGAATCGGGTAGAGGCCTTTTTCATTAACAATACCAAGTTACAAAGAGAGTGACTGTGTGTAATTTGAAAGTGTAATAAAAAATGTAGGGTTCACCACTATCATAACATAGGGGGTGACTATGTACCAACCAACACGACCATCACACAACCAACTAGATGAGCTCGTATTCGAACTAGTCCATAATTATACAACCATAACCAAGTAGCAAACCGAAGAGGCCAGGCTAGTATTCTCTATCATTCTTCAGACAGGAGGGCCAAGGCTTGTTGCATAACCAACACAGGGAGAAATTATCCTCTTTTATAATGGTGAAAACCCGAGGCTAACGGTGTATACACAGAGAGACCCATTCGTGGATAGGTAAGAAATTCATGAAGGGGGGCACAATAGAAAGGTGAAGCTTTAATTTGGCCTAGCAATGTTATTTAACGTACACAGGGTAGAACCCTTGTTTTCTTTGAGCGAACAATCCTATCCCATGGATGAAGACAGGGTTGAGGAAGGACAAGAACCTCGTTTCGTGACCCTTGGTGGTGCAATCAACCAAAGCCGAAGTGAACATAACAAAGTGACACAGAAAACCTCTCACCATTAAACCCATGAAAGCTAGAGACTAGACTTAGTGATAGTGCGTGAAGATAGCTATTCATCCATGACTAAACAAAATCCCTCCAACCAAACAACAGTGATAACAAAGAGCTATCACCCAGGAGGAGCAATAACCTTGACGAACTCAAAATTGTTATAGGAAGAACCATCCACTCTTCATTCCAAGAACCCAAATTTCACACAGTTGCAACACTTAGGAAAACACAAACCCATACACTTAATCTATTAATCATTTCATAACCAGAGAACAATCATGAATGGCCAAAAAAATACATACCGGTAATTGAATTCCTTAAAACGAGAGTTGGTCAAGCGGTTCTTCCCTGCCAAAATTTCTGATCATAACCACAATAGCAAGATCAAACAATAGCCCAATTAAGGTGGTGGCTAATAGGAGGGGTAAAGGTGATGTGTAGTAAATTCACATCGCCTACACCCACCATTCATTTAGTCATCAGTACATGCCAACCATGTTTCAATTAACACGATTAATCTAACTATGTGTTGGAGTCTGCATAGGTTACTTGCCAAATGCACTTTCCATATCATATATCCAATTTCTTATTATATAACTCAAACAAAATTGCATAACCATTAACTCTCACCACCTTGTCAAATGAGCCACTGATGTTCAATCTATCCAAATATGCCATATTTGGATTAGCCACATAATTCAATTAACCATTGCATAACCATTAGCACTATCACCTTGCCAAATGCACCACCAACATTTCACACCATATGCATATTAAACATGTAATTCAATCACAATTTCATAACCATTTGCTTGCTAGCTAGGGCTTAACAATAATCATCAAGTATTTCCATGCATGTAGTATAGTTAAGATAGCTTAAAAATTGTCCCTTTGCAATTGTTTCTCATTTCCTTCAAATTATTCGCATGGCATATTGCAGAACCAGGTCCCCTTCCTTTGCATTTGTTCTAGTATTTTGCCTCTCTCAAAACTGCCCTTCATGTAATTTTACTAACATGTTTGTTGTGCAAGTGCAATAAGAACATACAACAATGACATTAATGAATAACATATGCTGTAGTAACATAAGGAATCAACACTTCATAAGCTCAAAACATAACCAATAAAAACAAGATATTCATCAACCATGTAAGTCATGTCGCACATCATCATAACATAAAAAATGAACAGATCTTCTCTCCAATAGTTCAAGGGGGTCCCACCTACTAGTATTATTTACTTTTTTACAATAATAGGCTTTAGCAAAACTTTGGGGGCATAACTTTGTTGACAATTTTAAAAAGGTTTAGCAACACTTTGTGGGCAGAACTTCGTTGACAATTTTAATCGTCAACACCCTTCAGTTGAAATACCACCATGTAGACCTTCATGTTAGAGGTTTAGTTGTGAAGTGAAAAACACATTGCCATATTCTCCAGCCATGCCTCGACGACTGCACCATCCTAGGCACCAAAGAACTCGATAAATTGACCTTCTCGAGTTCGTGGTGAATACTAATGGTACTGGATGGGCGCATTGTGGACCCTCAGGGGTACAGGTGCCCTGGCCTTAGCTCAGTACATATGTTGAATCTAGGCCTCTGACAATCTATGGAAGGACCTTCTCATACCATCATCATCCCTTACAACAATAGAATCCAACCCAAAGACTTGTTCTTCCCATTGGGGGTTAGAATCTGAGGGTGTGGGCACCTCTGGAGGCATCACACCTCCTTCCATGGCACCACACCGTGAACCTTTGTGGCATCCTATAATCGATATCATCGCATGGAAACGTTAAAGTTTTAATTAGCGCTATGTTAATAATCAAAGGTTTACTACAGTGGAAATYYTAGCAATCCACAATCGCAGGGTTGAACCCGATCTGATACCATATGTACGACCCCATCGTTATGACTACAAGTGATGCAAGCAAGTGCAATTTTWTTTTATTTTATTTTATTTTTTTAATTCAGGAAGGCAACAACGACCATAGTTAAACAACACAACTTGATGATGAACACAACGCACGTAGATCAAGAAACAGACAACAACGAATCAACATACTATCACATCAGGCAACTGGATGAAACATGCGATAGTCCAAGACAAATATAAATGACTACCCACCCAACACAAGCAAGACAACACCTACAAGCTAAAGGACAACATCAACCAACCTGACACAACGAATTAATGACTAGTACCTGGAAACCTCTACGAAACCCAAAGCAAATGCTTTAAGGCTTTACAAACCAAGTGCTAACATCAATTACAATGAACAAAGCCCACATCAGGAAGCACAAACTCTAGCCCGGTTATCATTCACCTCTATCTGTCAGGGCGTTCGATGATTTCCCTCATCAGAAATCATGTCATCACCAGGTGATAGGTGTGAAAACAACCATGGCGCAACATAACATAGGTGGTCCCTTAACCCAAGCTAAATTCAATGCGCTAGGAGATTGAATTAACTATCTAAACACATGACGACTAACCCTAGCACCCAAAGACAAGTCAAAAACATGGCTATGACATTCATACAACACAATAATTTCATTGTGCAACAAAATCAATTTGCACACCTTAAATAAATATTATTAAAACAAATAGTTTATTGCAACTATTTTCCAAATCCCAATATTAGATAAGTATATATCGCTTTCCTTAAATTTGAATTCACTATCTTGTAAAACTGAAACTATATGAATTCATTGTCTTATATCGTTATTTAAAACTGAAACTAGATCGCTATCTTATGAAATCGCTATCTCATGAAATCACTAATGAAACTGAAATTATATCACTACCTTATAATAATTTCACTATCTTTTAAAACTGAAATTATACATCGAATATAATTGTTTTAGTGCAACTGAAACAATAGATTATTCACATAACAATATATCGAATACATTTGAAATTGTTGTGACTTATCAATCCAATATATCGTTGTGTTTGGGGTAACCGCTGTGAATAATTTTGGAATGTTGTGATTGTCGATCAACCATATCACTATGATATATTACAAGCATCGTTGTCTAAATAATACCAAATCACAGTCTAACATAACCAAAATTTGTTGTTCTAAAATAATATAGTAAATTCGTTGTAATTCCGCTGTAAATTCATTGTCTAAGTCATAATGTTACTATATCTATTACAAAATAGTTGTCTTTAAAATATTAACAAATGTGAAAATAAATTAGCAAGGAATTAGAATATATATACATCGTTGTTATGGCATCTCTATCTTTTAAAAGGATTAACGATAAAAGGAAAATTTGCAAGGGATTACAATATGCAACACTATCAACCATAAGTAAATATATCGTTGTGTAAATAATCAATAATGATGAAAATAAAATGTTGTCATATAAACAAATAATAAACATGCTATCAGATAAATAATAATAATTACACAGTTATAAAAATGTTGTCATACTAATGGTAAACATGCTAGATATAGATTTGTTCTATTCTAACAGGGAATCTCAAATCGTTGTCTATCTCATATTGGATGAATGGTTTTGTAACAAAACATAATTCTCTCCTTTAAAAACAATGTCTATCATCATATAGCTTGTTGTGTATTAGAGATAAAGACACAATCAATATCAATGAATACAACTCAGACACAAACATTCCTACACTAGATATCACTCAATGTAATAAAAACCCAGGTAAATCCACAATGAGATCACTGGTAAAATTCATGGTTGATCAAAATGCATGTACAACAATCAATGAAAAACGCTGGTAGAATTCATGGTGAAAAACGCTGGTAGAATTTTTGGTTCACCAAACACAGGTACAACAATCTTGCAATTAAATCGTGGTCCATTAAATATGGAAAATTTCACAGCCAATAATAGTTTTAAAAACACAGTTAAACAAAGAGTAAATTCGTTGCCAATCAAGGTATGATTCCACTGTCATTTAAATATTAAAAACACAGGTATATCAACATTCCATGGAGGTAAAAACGTAGGTAAAAACGCCATCCAAAAATATAGCAAATCACAAACTATAATGTAAAATGAGAATTCAAATGATTTTAGAAATAGATCTCTTTTATCGAATTTCTTGTTCAACTTACTAAAGAGATTACACAACGAGGGTAGGGGTAGCTCCAAAGAAGCGATTATTCAAAGGATTATTTCAATAGGAAAAAAATCTGCTTGTTTCAAAAGGATTAATTAGAAATGCTTGTTTCAAAAGAATTATTTCAACATGATTAATTAAAAGGGGTCATTTCGAAATGCTTATTTGAAAAGGATTATTTCAGCAGTAAAAATGAAATGCTCGTCTCAAAGGATTATTTCGAAATGTTTGTGAAACCTTCTGAAGTGATTACACAAAGGATTATTTCAACAGTAAAAACTAAACAAAGAATGGACTCATTTAATGGTCATTCAACAATAAAACAAATTTGAACTCTCATCAGTTAAAGGACCTAGATCCACTATAGAATAGCATAACCTTTAAACTATAAAAATTCCAGCCAAGAAGAATGTAGGCGATGACTCCAGGATGAAAAACGAAAGGCAATAGAAGATCACATCAAGAAACAAATTAATCGCAGGAGTATAAGAGAAGCCAATCACAACAAGGATTAAACATTCAACGCAAAGTTTATCATTCACACAAAAGAGCAATATTAGAGATCAATCATAAAGGAAAAATGCAAAGATAAGTAAGAGCTTAGGTAATTGGGCGAAAAATTTATCCTTCACTCATCATCCATGCACATGAAAACAGGGCATTTGAATCTATGGCTATTTAAACACTGAAGTGACGACCGTCGATTTGTCTCCTGGCCAACTACTTAGGCACGGACTAATGACTAAAGGGATAAGGGAAAACACAAATTTCTTTGTAATAATCAATAAAACAAACACAGAAAGGTCATAGCAATTAGGGTTTGGGTTCACCAAGGGATTCAATTCAAATGCAGCGAGCATAAAGATGGGATGACTTTAAGTTCATTGATTATAAAATGATGAGTAAAACATAATATTTAAACAATAGAAGCGCAGTAATGAAAGCACATGAACAATATTAAACTAACATTCAAAACCATATGCATGCATACCATAGTCCAATGCGAAAGCTCCAAGTCGTTGTCCTGCGCACGCTCCATCCATCTCTCACTTGTCGACCGATGACCTCATCGGTACCTTCCAACAAACTCTAAGGGTACTCTTCTTCCCCCTGAGCCCTCTGAGCTACAAAGGGGCAACACACACAATACTAGAAATACACTAGCACCTAGGTCACCTCGCAAGGTCGAGCTACCACACATTACCTGAGCTGGGTATCCCAACTCCCACAAGAGAAGTTCAGTCTAGACTAAAATTCAGCAGCATAACGTTATGCCTAAATATGAAATGCATACTCCTCCTCCTCCATCCTTTTTATAGAATTTTTTTAAGTAATTAGTTTTCAAAATTCTCATTAAATTCTTTTTTCAGTTAATTAAATTCGAAAAACCTCCGCCGTACACATGTCACCCATCCCTTAGTTGCACCAGAAAATTAATTTATTAATTAATTAGTTATTCCTATTTCCCTCACCCATCTAAAAGCATTCCTAAAAATGCTCCTAGGTGTCCCAAAATTCCCTTACAATTCTTAAATGAGTTACGCCTTACTTAATTCCTAATTGAATTCAAAAATAGCAAGTTCCCAAGGAAATAATCCTTACTAAGTTAGACATTCATCTTTTTCTTTATGTTTCCCCCTTTTCTTTAGTTTCTTATTTCTTTTAAGTTTCCCTCTTTTCCCTTTTAAACTAAAAATCAATTTAGGAAGTGTAGAGAAACAACCATTCACCCCTTTTTCTTTTAACTAAAACTTAAATTAGCATAAGTAGATAAAACAATGATTTCCCTTCTAAAATTTTAATCCCCCATTATAATTTGATTTTAATAATTTAATTTGAATTTCTTACCCCCCCTTCTTGTTACATGTTCATTACTTATTAATTTTTTTTTTGACCACATGTTCTAATTAGACCGAAGTTGTAATTTCACTAGGTTGGGCGACATTTGTATTAGGGAAAAATGTTTTTAAATCTTACTTGTGACATCATTCGTTTTAAGTCCATTTAGGTTTATTCACTTACAATTTAAAATCGTGATGTTCCCTTCAGGATGCACTAGGTGCTCCAAGGGTTCCACTTGCCTCCTTCCTTTTTCCTTGTGCGACATTCCCTTCAGGATGCACTACGTGCTCCAAGGGTTCCACTCTCCTATTTCTATTTTCCTTGCGCGACATTCCCTTCAAGACACACTACATGCTCCAACTCTTCCACTCACCTCTTTTCGTTTTCCTTGCACGATGTGCCCTTCATGATGCACTACGTGATCTAAGGGTTCCACTTGCCTCTTGACTGACTTGGTAGACATAAAAAACCCCTGGATTCAATACTCCACCAAGTGATATTGTGGGAGTCTAAGGGTCTCTAAGGAATAAGGCCCCTGCCCTATTGTGCACCCCTTAGAATCATTGTGAGAAACTGTCGTAATGTTCCCTCATGGCATCGTGGGTATTATCGAACTAGGTAATCATTAACCTACATTTCGATCCATGGTGGGAGTGCTAGTAGGCCGTGGCAAGGCTTCTCCCACACCTCTCCCTCAAGTATCTTGTTTTTGTGCGTGACCCCTCTACTCCACATGTGAGTCTGGTCGGCAAGCTATCGTCAACCTGCATCATAAACGAATCATGTCAGTAATAATAATCAATTTTCATAACATCTAATCTTATCAGCAAAAATAAAGAACTGATAGTCAACTCCCTGACTCGATCCAAAGTCCAAGGGGTTTCATCGATGCCTCTGCATCCTCAATGTCCAAGGTCATGCACACTCAAGAGAACCCATTCAATAGCACATGTCTATGTAGAGACAACCAAAATAGCATATCATCATATCCATAATATCTCATAATCGTAATGAAATGACCAATAGTATAATAATCCCGATCACTTGCAAGCAAGTGTCCTCAAAGAATAAGTTTACTCAGTACGTGCAAGAGTGGGATGTTACAAGCGGCTCCTATTTTCACTCATTTATACTTGAAACCTTGATCAAAAAGTTAAAAATATTTGTGGTTTTTCTTATGGATGTACATTCATATACCACTATTCATTTTTTGAACCCACGTATTTCAATACTTTTCCTTTTCGTAACCCTGTATTACAAATCTTCCTCTTATGAATTAGCCTATCATTTAACTGAATGAATTGCAAACGCTACTGCTAGTTTCATAACTCCGAGATTGGCGTATTATTTTGCTGTATCATTCCATGATAAACCCCTAGTTTTAATTCTTGTGCATGACATGAGGATATCTCTTTTTGAAGTTGAACTTATGAGGGTTTTGTATGTCTACCTAAGCTCGATACCTTTGCATTCTTTATTCAAAAAGTGTCGATAGTCAAAAGCTTACAATTATAAAAGAGTAGTCATGTCTTTTTGTTCTTCACACATTTGTCATAAAGGGTTTCAAACTCATGACCTTTGAATATCATTCTATAGTTATAAATGGTATGATTACCCAGTTTCAAATCCTTATTGTTTGGGTATATAGTTTTAGCATGAGCCATATCCACGATGCATTCACTCGTTCAGTTAAAGAAAATATTTGGTGGATTACAAATTATGCATTATGTTTTTGGGGCTCGATTGAAATTATTTAACCAAAGATAGAATTGACTTGGTCGATTACACCATGCTTTTGATGTTGAAGGGTGTGCATAAATTTTTATTTGGCATATAAATTTCATTGTAAGATTTTCTGATAGTCATTAAATTCCATGATATGAAAATTCCGGTGTTATATACTCAGTTGCCTCATCATTACAGAAGTTGTTGACATAAGTTTAAGGATATGTAGTCATTGGTTATGAGGCATACTTGTTTGAATTTGGAATGAGTATGTGACTGGTTGTTTGATAATTAAAACGTTTTTATTTTCTACATACAAGACCAAATACCTCATACTTCCACTTTTCATTCACTATTCCTTAATTCCCAAGAACATATATGATTTTAAAAGAATCATATTTTCTCCTCCTGTTGTATGAAATAAGAAATGTTTCTCTATCAGTTTGACATGGATATTTGACAGCAAAAGTGTATTTTAATCAATTAAAAAATTATGGTCAAGGGAAGAATTTGAAAGAGGTGTACTTCTAGGTGATTTTTTTAATAGACTATGTTTGAATGAAGTCATATATATATGGAAATGGTTGATTGTTCAGGTCCAATCCCCTTCATTCTCTCAGTTTACATAAATTATTCATGATTATGAGATATCATTTCCATTTTAGTCCATATATTTCCCCCATTGCTACATGAACAAATTCAAAAGTTTATTTGGACAAACAAAGTGGCTATGCTAGGAGCTAATGAAGATATGTTTGACATGATATAGATGAGATGATTATTGGAAGACATTGAGATATTAATTAGTGGTTGATGATTGGTGTGTGTTGTTTTTTAACATGTGACACTCTTTCCTTATCATTTATGTTCACTTTACATACATTATAAAGCCTCTCATTTTCCCAATTACATTGTAATTCCTATGTTCTTAAATAATGATTAGTTGTATGAGGTGGTGAATTATTTCACATTTGCAGATATGAAAATTTGTTTTGAAATTACCCTTCCCTTTTACTACTGGATGTATGCATTCTTTCTTGTTGATCAAGTGAGAGCTATTTTAA